>JALIZH010016298.1:0-159805 GCA_030522465.1 Rhipicephalus appendiculatus | reverse complement strand
CGTGGGAACTTCAGCCGGCTGCCGCTAGGTGACACGGCATGTCAGGTGAGCTTGTTGAGTGGCTTATAGTTTTTCGGCAGCGCCTGGTCGGGGCGCACGATTTAAAGTACAGAAAACCGAGCGCGTGTCACAAAGTAAACCCTGCAGTCACAAAGTAACCCCATTTTACGGTACTTCTGCAAGGACACGTTTCACTTTCGTGTTATACCGATTCCTATGACGGAGGGATCAACCATGTTTTTTCAATGTGGGAATAGTTGCGCTCTGCACTGGTGAGGGTGCGGCTTGCATAGGCCATGATTTGAATATCATCACCATCGCCTTGTGCCAGTGTGGCTCCTAGACCCTCTGGGCCCGCATCAACAGTGAGATGAGTTGTCTTCTTGCTGTCAAAGTAGGCCAGAGTACGGCTAACCGTGAGGGCCTCTTTCAGCTTGTCGATGGCTGCTTGGTGTACATCTGTCAATTTCCATTCGACATCTTTTGTCGTGAGGTTCCGAAGAGGTGCTGTCAAGTTTGCCAGGTTGGGTATGAATCTGCCACAGTATGTGATCATACCCAGGAGGCTCCTCACTTCTGGTGGGTTGTTTGGTGATGACATTTCCACCACAGCCTGGATCTTTGTAGGGTCGGGCCTAATGCCTGTTGAAGAAAAGATGTGTCCGAAGAATATCAATTCGGAGTGGGAGAAGCAGCATTTCTTAGGGTTGAGCGTCAGTCCACAGCTGTCAAGACGTTGTAGAACCATCTTCAGGCAGTCATTGAGTTCATTTTCGGTTTTGCCATATACAAGAATGTCGTCACTAATGTTGATGACTCCTGGGATGCCTGCAATAACCTGTCTAATTGTGTTTTGGAATAATTCTGCTGCGGCATTGATTGCAAAGTTCAAGCGCTTGTAGCGGTATAGTCCGACAGGTGTTGTGAATGTTGTGATATACCTCGATTCTTCATGTAGCACCAGTTGGTGATAGCCATCGTTCAGGTCAAGTTTTGAGAAGACTGATGCACCAGTGAGGCTAGTGACGAGATCTTCTAATGTTGGAGACGCATGCCGCTCTCTTGTTATGGCTTGAATGGCACGACGCATGTCCACACACAATCGGACAACACCAGGTGAGTGAGGTTTGGGTACCACAACAATCGGAGACACCCATGTGGTGGGGCCAGTTGCCTTCTCGATTACGTCAAGTCCTTCAAGCCGTTCAACCTCTTTTGTGACTGCGTCTCGGATGCTGAATGGGATGGGTCTCAGCTTTTGCGCTACCGGTGGGGCACTCTTGTCGATGTGTAGCTTAACTTCAATTCCTTGAAGCTTCCCTAGTCCTTCAAACATTCTGGGATGCTCGTCCTGAATGCTTTGAAGGGATGAGATTTTGTACACGATGGATACAAGTCCAAGGGCTTCAGCTGATTTGAAACATAGGAGGGGCTCACTTGGTGAGCTTGTGCCCAACACGGTGTCTTGTAGCTTGGTGCACTTGTACGACATTTGGCACGTGAATTTGCCTAGTAAGGGGAGCTCAGTTTTTGATCCATAGGCAAACACTTTTGGCACTGGGCCACTCAAGGTTGGTTTATTTGGCATAGCATCGTATGTCTCTTGGCTGATGATGTTCACTGTCGCCCCTGTGTCCACGATAAATTCAATTTTGTGATCGTTGAGTGACACTGTTACTCTTGGAGCTTTGCCATTGCCCCGTTGTATTGCAAAGGCCTGGTCGTCCGAATCCGAACTCTGGTCCACCAATCTGTGTACGGTATCTCGGTGTTGGCTCTTTTCCCTGCAGACTGCAGCAAAGTGACGGCGCTTGTTGCACGCCTGGCAGGTTTTGTTTGCTGCGGGACATGACGACCGGCCGCGCTCGTGAGGCCACGGTCCGCCGCAGTTAAAGCATTTCCTTTCTCGCTCCGCGGACGTGATCTGCAGTGGTTTGTGTTCCGATGCAGATCTCGAGTGTTTCTGCCGGCGCCCAACTTGGTTAATCTCGACGAGCGCTGCCGTTTGCATCTCCTTTAGCTGCCTTGATGTCACTTCGTAAGTGCGCCCTTGAGTCAGGAGTTGTTCTAGTGTTGCATCGGTTTGGAGTGCAAACCGTCGAAGTTTAGTGGACGTAGTGCCCAGCACGATTTGCGACTTGATTTCCGAGTCGACATTGGGAAATGAGCAATATCTTGCCATGGAGCGCAGGCGCGTATAAAAATCGTCTATTTTCTCGCCATCTTGTTGGGACGATTTTCTGAAGTTGAAGATTTCGTACTCACGGTTCACCTTTGGTGTGAAATGGTCGTGGAGCCGTTTCTTGACTTGCTCGTACTCGTCCGGCTGGTTGGAGTCAGCTGTACTGTCGTTGCTGCTGGAGGCTGTTGAGCTCGCTGGAACAACCGGTGATAGCTAGGCGTAGACGTCGTAAGTCTCCTCGCCGATGTAGTGAAGGAGCAGTGCTTTCTTTTGTGCAGCATTGTTGATTTGCAGTGCCACCAGCAGGTTTTCGAAACGGTCTATCCACCGTCGCCAGCGGTTGCCAACGGCCGCTGGTGCTGTACCCCGGTCGAAAGGCGGGAAAAACGGCAAAGACGGAGCGAGCGCCATGTGCTCTCCCTCGCTACTTGCAGTGTGGGGCGCCGAGAGTGCGTTTTTTGCGTCGTGGATTGTACCGTATTCAGGGCGTTAGCCTGGGTAGCACGCAGTTCGTTTCGTGGACGGAGGGCAAGGTCCGAACATCTTCATCGCCATTTGTTGTGTCTTGAAGGTTAGGGAACGAGAAACGCCGTGGATGCCGCCATGAGCTTCAAAACCACTCTGTCTTTATTTTCCCCTTTCGTCCTTGGCTTGGCTAGCCATTGGATTCTGAGTTAGTCCTTCAGATTCTGAGTTAGTTCTCAGTTAGTCCTTCAATCTGTTCATTTATCTTCTGTTTGACGTAATCGGCGTGGGCCCGATAGGTTGTACTATAAAATGTGTGTTTCCGTTGCTAATAAAGTCAATTGTGAGACAGCGCTGGTGTTCGTGTCCCTCCTTTTCCTCTGTCTTCGTCGTTTTGCGCTGAAAACCACTCATCATGTTTATTGGATTCTGAGCCGTCTTAGCTCGGCTACACTACAATGACGTAGATCGTCAGTTGGCACAAGCCCTAGGGGGAGTGGCCGAGAATCGGGCACATAATAAAGTATATAATGTAGAGACACGTACCCTCTTATTTTTATCTTTTCTTTAATCAGAACACTTTTGATTAGAAATGATACTGCCACGCGCGTTTATTGTTTGCCTGTGATGTATTCGTGTTTCACCCACAAAAACTATTATCAATGCTCGGCGCGGAGCGCGCTGCAATGCTTGGGAAGCTTCGCGATTGTTTGAGTTCATTCTGTTAAGATTACACACAGCACGCGAATAGCCAAGTTTATTCGAGAGCTTACATGAGCACCGGCCATACGGTTCGAATGTTCGATGCCGCATATATAAATACTGGCGCACCTCACCGCAGATAATATTATCGACGGCCGACGCTCTGTTCGCAGCTATCAGTGCACAGCGTGAGTTGCTGTATAAGTTTGACTTTTCGCTTCGCGGGCACAGGTTCGCCCAAATAAAAACTTTCGTCTTGAACGTGCCGACTACTGCCTGTGTCAACGTCACGACTACGTGACAATATTTAAGTATGTAAAAGGTAGTATTGGGAGAATTGGCTCATAGAGAATAATGAGCAATTTAATTAGCCTAACATCATTTGCCACAGTGCGTGAGATCTACTGGGATTTTCTTTTTTTTCACTTTTCCTCTTGAACCAACTAGGCCGCCGAGTCACCTTCATCGCAGTAGCTCTATCACAGAACGCGGGTGCAACCAAATACAAGCAGCGAATCTTGAAAACGGGGTCACAAAAAAAAAGTAGCACTAACAAGCAAACATAATAATAATAATAATAATAACAACAACAACAACAACAACGACAACAACAACAACAACAACAACAACAACAACAACAACAACAACAACAACAATAATAATAATAATAATAATAATAATAATAATAATAATAATAATAATAATAATAATAAAAAAGTCACAGTTTCGCCACTAGGGCGAAGCAATGAATGCGATAGCAAGAAATTAGTTTGTCACACGAAGAACGACAAGCAGCTCGATACTTGCAACGCATCGCCGCAGCACAAAGAAGAACGCTCGAAAAGGACGCATAGGTATACACAGGACAAGCGTGGAAAAAATTACACCATCTCCCGCTAAAGGGAACCATGTGTAGATGTGAAGCAGCGGGCGCTAACGCTTACACTGGCGGCGGCGTTGACGCTGGCGCTCATCGCAGCGTTGCGCAGGAGAGAAAACTGGGGAGGCGCAAAGCAGGCAGTGATGGAGCAGTGTTTCCTACTGGAACATGCCAATCGCTGCTAATGGGCAATGAGAGACAGAAGACTCCGACTGGACACAGAGACCCGCACTCCGCTTTTAGTTAACGCGCACGCTGCGAATTTTTATTGTTCAACAACGCACAGGAGAAATCTCCCACCTGTGTTGGCTAGCGCAGCAGGCTGCGGAGCGAGGGGTCGCTGGTTCGAATCCCCGGTCTGGTGGTTTGCAATTTTTTTTATTTATTTTTCGTTATACCTTGGAGGTCAAGATCCATTGCCATATATACGAGGTGGCCAGTGAACGGTCGTGCAGCGCGAGCAGTTGGTTTTTTCAACCAAGAAACTCGCTAGCAGACGCCTGCCTGCGTCGGCGTCGCGAGGCGAGAGAGGGGGGGGGAGCGTAGGAGAAGAAAGAGAGGGGGGGGACGCGCATGCGCAGTGGGAGTGTGGACGCCGCGGGCAGGGATGCCTAGAGGAGAGAGGGGGGAGTGTAAGAGGGGAGAGAGGAGGGGAGGCGCATGCGCAGTGAGGGTGTGGTTGCCGCGGGGAGGGATGCCTAGAGGAGGGAGAGGAGGTTTTTTTATTTTTATTTTTTTAAAGGGTTTGCGCATGCGCAGTAAGGGTGGTCACGCCGCACACCACCGGATTAAGCTTCGCCATAAGATGCTTCACATCTAATAACAACTGTCGCAGTTGTTACGTGTTTGTATTTGAGCAACGCGCTGCGAGGGTCCACAATGCAGAAGCCGACGCTGTTGTTGTTGTTGCCTCTGACATGGCTCATACCCACTCAGGGGGATTGGCCAAGGATTGATTATATGATTATGACTTTTCGACGCTGTTTGATACTTCTTTTTCTTTTAAACTGCGGCACGATTCTCTTTCTAAATTCTGCGTGCATTAGATATTTCATTACCGGCTATTGGCACTTTAATCAATAATTAACAAGCGCACCTAGGAATAACACAATACAGTAAGTATCGGGAAAATTCACCTTCTACTTGGCCAATCCCCTCCATGGGTATGAGCCATATCTGGCGGAAAACAACAACAACAACACATGGAATGACCCCTCTGCGTCCCTGCCACGGTGGCGTCTGACGCCAAGTGTGCCCGGTGTTCTTTTTTTTTCCTTCTCCATCATGAGGGGTACAGAAGGGAGCCACTTTTTCGTGCGCATCTCAAGGGCAGTTTTCAATTTGAAAGAAACTATAAAAGCGTTGCGTGATAGAAAACACGCTCAAGCTGTTCCGAGATCTGCGTACCGCGAGCGGCAAATGGTGCATATGAATAGCTCGCCGTTATATCGCTGGCACGCGCATGGCGTGTGGCTGTGTTGGCTAGCCCAGCAGGCTGCGGAGCGAGGGGTCGCTGGTTCGAATCCCCGGTCTGGTGGTTTGCAATTTTATTTTTTCGTTATTGCCTTTTTTATATATACACATACGTATACATATCCGGGACATGACGGCGTCGACAGACGGCGACGGCGAAAATCAGCCGAGAGTGTCCATATAATTGCTATCGAAATAATAGAGAAAGGCAGCGGCAGCGCCACTCGTGCTTGCCTTCGTGATCACAGAAAGTTGTTTGGCAGATGTTGGCACTGTTACGTAGCACCAACTACTCCTTTTCGCGGAAAATATTGTTAATGAAGTTCGCAGTCCCGGGGAAAAGTTACATAAAATCACGTACCAAAACTCGGCTGGTATAAGCACAGGCGTGCGCAGGGTTCTCCATCAGGGGGCGGAGGTAAAGTCCCTCTATGTTTAAAAGTAGCGAAAGGTCTTGATCCAGCCGCCGCGTCCTGCGATGGGTCGGTTGGCGACACGTAAACTTTTTGCGTCCGCGCCCCGCCCAAAGGGTCCAGCGGTGGCAGCGCTGTGCCGGCGAGAGGTACGGGTAACTGCGTTTTCAAGCGTGGAGTTGGACAATTTAACAAGTACTTCACGCGCCTCTGTCGCATTGTTGTTGCAATTTATAAGCGTTTATTTACTTGAACTTGAGTGCACGTGGGAACTATGTGCTTTAATTGAATGTTTGGAACGTGACGGGCTAGTATGCCGGGTCTCAATGCCCTCGGTTGTTTCACCGCGCGGAGGACAGAATTCTTTTTTTTTTTTGCATCCCAACAAAAAGTCACCTAGCTCAGCTTTTCTCGTTGTAGTCTGGTTTTAGGGCCTGTATATGCATACATACCTCGAACAATCATCACGCTGCCTGGCCTACGATATATAAACGTACCCGTTTAGCACTTCCAGTGCCTCGCTACCGATCACAAATCGCGTCTCTCTTCCGAGACTGTTGCATGTTTATTTATTTATACAGTTCTGCTAGCCTCTAGAAGAGACTGTAAGTAAGAGCGGGCTCTCAGTAGGAGAAGTACAAAACGAAGTTTAGAAGTGTGAACTTAAGGGCTCGTTTGCTTTGTTAAACATATTATTAATGAGAACTAACAGACAATGATGCCAAGGAAAGTATAGGGGACGTTATTAGAGCATCGGACGCGTTATTCGAAGGTCGCAGGTTCGGATCCTGCCGGTGGCAAGTTATCTTTTCGTCCACCTTTCTTTCTTCACATTTACATTACAATTACTTCTAATAACGTCCCCTATACTTTCCTTGGCATCATTGTCTGTTAGTTCTCATTAAAAACGAAGTTTACATATTTAAGAAATCAAGATGCAATAACCATGTCATATGAATCGACAAGAGAAAGAAGGTTTGAAGAGCAAGGTACAAAGCATATTCGCAACGTTTCAACCACTGGTATGCGCAAGCTGATTGCAGAAAAACTTGACAGATTGCCAACGTTGGCTCAAAATGTGGTCACAGGGACGCGGAACAAGTTTTCTTTTTCTTCTAGTATGAACGCAGGTGGCGTCGAGAGGCGCGCGTGAACCTCGCACGTGTCAGGGGGGCGCGTGAAGCGAACAAGAAGAACAGCGGGTGAACATGGAGGCCTTCTGTCCGTCGCCGCCACACGACCAGTACGGACCGGAGCCGCAGCAGTCGTGGGTGACGTTGGCCACCGACGACACGTACGCCTTCGGAGCGCTGGTGCTGGGATACTCGCTCCGGGAAGCCCGCACCCGCTACAAGCTCACAGTGCTCATCACGCGAGATGTGGGCGCCGTCATGAGACACCTGCTGGCACAGGTCTTCGACGACATCCAGCTGGTCACGCTGCTCAGGTACGCACGTACGAAAGTTGTTAACTGCAGCGCTTACTGTCTTTCTTGGACAGCCACAAACCTTCCCCCTACACTTTACCACATACACTAGTAAACGGTCCGTAGCTGCATACAAAGAGGGAGGAGCTTAAAAGGGCCCTCCAGCGCTTCAAAACATCGGTGCTGACCGCATCAACACGTAGTTATGGTAGCCATCATAACGTAGTGACGCTCGCCGGAACTATTGCGAGCGGAAATGACGGCGGATGGCGCAGGCCTGTGATTGGATAAATGTAACGTTAGATGTAATCGCGGCGTTGCATCAAAATAGGGATTACCATTGGGTTTCTTTTTTCTTTAGCATGGTTTTTCACTGAAGGCGGAAGAGGCTAAAGCTCTCCGACTATTTCAGCTCGAAAACTGCGAAGCCGGTCAAAGAATGCGGCGAACGCCACGGCGCTGGAGGAAACGCGCCGGGGACGCTCCAGGCGCCGTTGTTTGAAGAAAGTGAAGGGAAAAAAATCTCAAAGCGTTGATATAGGCACCCGACACTGACCAGAGGGCGCGGTGGAGCTCTTGGGGCTTTACTTGTGGGACGCCTAAGCATTGACGGCACCGACCGCCAGGGATACCCAGAAAATGAAACGCTCGCTGAACACATCGACGCGCTCAAGTGTCTGCCTTTTGGGCACGTTTTCAACGAACGCTTCCTGAGTGCGTCCGTAATCACCCGTGACAGCCCTCCCCCCATTTAAAAAAAGTGCCCATGTGCCCTGGCGGGTCCGTTTTTGCTGCGTCTACTCGCTTGGCTATGTAGTGGCGCGCCTTTCTTTTGCTGCGTCTACTCGCTAGGCTGTGTGTTCTGGCGCTACCGTCGGAATTCGTAAACTGCATTGCCGGGTGCCTATATAGACGTCGTCGCAACAAGAAATATCAATAAAACTACAAAACATTATAGAAGCGTTCGCGATCTGCCTCGTTTCGTACGTGCGGTTAACTCTTCAAGCACCACATTCTTTGTTACCATCGCAACGGCGTCATCAATACGTTGGAAATAACGGGCAATATGGCATGCAAGCTTCCCGTACGTAGGAATTTTCGGTTCATTTCATTGGGAAGCCATCCTATGTCACAGGGCGAGGGAAACGTGGTCACGTGACCGCGCGAAAATCGAGTTGAGGGCAGGCGTTCATTTTATTGTATTTTGAATTTTCTAGGCTGAATAACCTTGAACTGCGTGCCCCTATCGCTGCCGTACTTGCTGCTCTAACCTCTTAAGCCTTCAGTCTACGCAACCCGCTAGTAAAACATATAAAACAATGAGGTCTTGAAAAGTGTTGGAGGGCCCCTTTAACGGTTACGGCCGATCTTGAACTGTTACTAGCTTTTTGCTACTTGTTCACTACGGACGAAATTGTCCTATTGCTAACCAGATTCATGCTGAAATATAACTTTTTATCAGCACCTTACGAAGAAAGTGTCTGCTGGATCAAGTACCAAACCAGATTTCATTGCGATAACAATTAGAAGGACACTCTCGGCGGGTTTTTGCCGTTGCCGTCGGTGCCACTGTGCCGTTCTGTATCACCATCATCATCATCCTGTTTTAGTCCACTGCAGACGAAGGCCTCTCCCAATGATATCCAATGCTATTTCATCATTGTATGTTTCCTTGCACGCTGCGTGCTTCTCAACTTTTTCTTTAGTTGTTTTGTTATCCTCCATGTTTCAGACCTATATGTTAGAACTGGCAGTATGCAGTGGTCGTATACTTTTCGCTTTAACTAGTGACAGATTTCCTGACATTGTTTGGAAGTGCCCGCCGAATGCGCTCCAGCAAATTCTTATTCTTCGGTGAATTTCTGTTTCGAGATTAGGCTCTCCTGTTAGTAGTTGTCCTAGGTATACATATTCTTTCGTACACTCCAACGTGTGGTTTTTCATACACTCCAATGTATCCTTATGTGCTAGGAGGAAACATAGAAAAGAGAGATGGGGAGGGATTAGATGGTCATCAGCCTACGCAAGCAAAAAGGAAAGTAAGGCAGCCGTAGCGAACAGCATACGTTTAGAAGAATACGTTACATTCGCAGTGACATCTATGGCAACTTAGTCTTTATCGAAAACGGAACTCAAGATTGGGTTGGTAAAAAAATAAAAAGACAGAACGAGGAATGTTTCTAGTCAGAATGCTAGGGATCCTATTCCCGCGTTTCGCGTCTACTCGCTAGGTTCGCGCTCCTCCCGAATGAGCTACGAGATGAATGGAAAAGGAGGTAGTACATAATTTTCTAGTACACAACAGTGTAAGACGATTCTGTAAATGTATAACTATGTGCATATATGGGCTATCGTTATATATATATATATATATATATATATATATATATATTCGAAAAAAGAGGACGACAAACGTACGAAACGCAAATTTTACTAACGTTTCGGCAGGAGGGCCTGCCTTCGTCAGAGTAACTCTGACGAAAGCAGGCCCTCCTGCCGTTGTTAAGAAAAATTGTTAAGAAAAATGTTAATGTTAAGAGAATGCAATGTTAAGAAAAATTTTAACATTGCGGAAAAAACACGAGCGGACATAGGGAGGCGACACGGACTACACTCTAAATACGGTAACCTATAGCAAAGGTGAACTTTTTCACATTTTTGTGCACCTATAACCTAAAAGTTACATCAGTGTAACCTTTACATTTATACCTTTCTAATGGTTACAAAATTAAAGGTTAAATTTGTTTATATAGGTTACACCATTTTCTTTCGGAATGTAACCTTTGCAAAGGTATACAGGAATCGAAAAGACATAGGTTACTTTCAAAACGTCCTTTATTAAAATGTCCTTAGTGCTTTCTGAAGGACTCAAAAGGCAACTCTCATATGCTGCAATGTGACCTGTGTAAAAATATCTAACTAGGAAAACGGTGTACAAAACCAAGACGAAGAAAAATATCAATGGAGTACACGGTTAGCACACATTCTTCTTTTTCAACAGCAAAAGAAGATTCTTCAGGCGGTTTGTGAGTAGTCCACGAGGAACGGTTGTGTCCGGCAGGGCAATCTTTTGCAGCAGAACAAGGATTGGTGAGAAATCAGGCGGGTACTCAAGATTTTTGATGAAATATGTCAGCAGGCAAAAAATGAGGGCCCGCTCTATATTTCCATTAGACACCCGGATTACTTGCTCAGCGTTTCCGGCGTAAACACAAGTGTGTTCACGACAGGTATACACATGAGGTGCAGTGATTTGCACGTCATCCGGTAGAGCCATCTGTGAAATATTACAATAGTGCCATGAAGAAACAACACGGCAAAAATTCTCAGCATACTCAAGTGAGATTAATAAAAAAAAACAAGAATTTAGAGCATTCGTATATTACTGTGATATTGAAAGTGAAATTCAAATTGTGAGAAAGCGCTTGATGCAACAGTAATTGGTAAGTGTATGCATGTAGTAATTCATTCCACAAACCTCGTTGATAAGTGGGTGCCTTGAATGACATTGCAAGTGCTTGGCGATGTCGATGGATGTGCATTCACGTTGTTCTTTGCATGAAAACGCTTCCGACACTGCTCTCAGCTTTCTCTCCAGGTCACCAATGCTGCTTTTAAACCGGAGCTCGACTTCGATGCAAAGCTGGAAAAAAACAGTTAAGATAAAGCAAAAGTGATGATTAATGAAGCAGAAGTAGCTTGATGTGGGCGAGTTGGTGTAACATACTGGAAGAAATAACCTTGCGCAAACAAAACGAGGACGAAGTCTCGCCAGTCTGTTGTAAGTGTTCCTTTTCGTCCTCGTTTTGTTTGCGCAAGGTTATTTCTTCCAGTGTGATGATTAATCACTGTTCACGAAGCGTGCGCATTCGTGAACATGTGAAAGCATTCCGAAACAAGCCATAGCAAGAGGGAGAGGCAGCAAAATAAGAACTTTTTTTGGACAAACAAACATTCTAATAATAATCATATCTGGGGTTTTACGTCGCGAAACCAGATATGATAATGAGGGACACCGTAGTGGAGGGCTACGAAAATTTCGACCACTTGGTGTTCTCTAACATGCACTGACAACGCACAGTGCACTCACAACGTACACGGGCTTCTACCATTTCGCTTCCACCGAAATGCGACCGCCGTGGCGGGTCGCATTTCGGTGGAAGCGGGTCAGCAGCCGAGCACTGTACCCACTGATCCACCGCGGTGGACAGAAAAAAAAAAATCCAAGTGTGCTGCGCCCACTAACCTTTCGAGTGCTCAGGCAGCGCGCTCTGGTTAGGCACTTCAACTCCATTATCTTGTTCTGTACCACCTACGTAAAATACACAATGAAATAAGAGACAGAATCGTGTCGTAACAAAACGTTAAATTCTGTCACGCTATCGATGCCGTCTGCACAATATGGTGCGCTGAACCCTCAGTCAACCAGTTTCGTTTATGTGTTGCATAAACCATAATTCTGTGGCGCCACATATTAAGTACTTTCACTCGTGCCCCAAGCGTATCGTCAAAAGCTTACGGCGCAGAACTCACTTCACAAGTACAGAAAGCACGCACAGAGTTCTAGAACTCTGGTTTAAAATATTGATGCCGCAGCCATCCACTGGAAGCTTGCGCATTTATGACTACACGAAAGCCCGTAATCACCGCTGCGCACAAGCGCACATTGAGAAGGCGATATTTATTTGGAGAAGGATAATCACCCTACTTCTCAATGATAGCACAAGACATACACGACGCAGCTGCGCTAGTACTCTGCTATAAAACGAGCACAGATAGCAGATAAATCGACAAAAATATCTCTCTACACAGTGTCGCGAGCAATAGGTCAGTAATGCGCAATGATAAACCGACTAAACCTTATATATATATATATATATATATATATATATATATATATATATATATATATATATATATATATATATATAGCTAAGACAAGCACCCTAACAACAAAATCCACAAACGAGGCCACTCTTACCAGCTGAGAAAAGTCCCGATTTGACAAGTATTGAAATAAGGAAGACCTCACATGCCGTTAAAGTATATCTGAAACAAAAGCCACTCACCCAAGTCAGTTATTCGGCCATGAGCCGCTGGGCAGTGGTTGCAGTAGTCGCAACGAATGGCGCTTGCTGTGGAGTCGTCCGGTGAACGAAAAACGACGTAACGCCGACACTCACATGATGTTTCGTTGCAGCTGCCACGCAGCACACCCCACATATCTTTGCTGCTCAACGGCATCACCGGTTTCACGCAACGCATGCACAAACCCAAGGAAAGGAATTGGAAACCAAGTTCGCAACCACCGCCAGAAAACGGCGTGCTTCACGAGTGCTGCCCGGGCGATTCGGCGCTGCACGCTGCATGCTATGCAAGCGGTGCGCATGCGCTGCGCCAGCGGTGGCGCCTTCCCGTCGTCTAGACTTTATGGCGCCGAACGCAGCCGACCGCCAAGCGGTCAGGATGGTCAGGAGAACCCGCGCTCGCAGTGCATGCGGTATACTTTCACCGTGCTTTTACCCTTTCTTTTTTTTTTTTTGGCGAGGGACGCGGTGACGCTGTGTACACATAAGTTACAGAGTTGTTCATAGGTTACTACGGACAGGTTACACTGCGCTTTTCGCGCTGGTAACGTATGCATTGCTCGAAATGTGGATTTTGTAACTTTTAGACTCCGCGCAATAACGAAAACATGAAAATAAACTCCTTTGTAACCTTTATTTCATAAGTTACTCACGCCCAAAAGTTACTTTATAGGTAACCGTGTTTAGAGTGTAGCGCTGGTCCTTGTCGCCTCCCTCCGTCCGTTCATGTTTTTTCTGCAATATAAAAATTTTTTCGTGACGATGAATTAACAATTCGCCCAGTGTTCGAGAAGCTTCGCGATTATAGTAGATCGTTTTGTTAAGATTACACGCAGGACGCGAACCATCCAGCTTATTCTAGAGCTTTCACGACCACCAGTGATAACGCTGGAAAGTTCGACGCGTGCTCTATAAAAGACGGCGCGTCCCAACGATGACCAGTTTTTCGATGGCCGACGCCCTGTTCGCCGCTATCAGTTCTATGATAAACTACTTTTTGCGCAAAAATTTTCAGGACAATGGACGAAACAAACACGGATGGGCGCAAACTTTCAACTGAATTTATTAACTGAATTTATTTAATTCATTGCCACAAGTGTGGGTGCCAACCCGTGTATGAACAGTGCACTACTGTTTTTCATGACGGTGATCAGCGCACGCGAGAGATTGTGGAGGCTGCCCAAATGCAACGGGAGGGCAATTGCGTGAGCATGACATCAGTGTCATTGACTGAGAAGGAAATGGCCTTCCTGGAAGGACCACTTCATCTGGGGGGAATGGATTAGCGGATGCGCGTTGACACACCGCGCACCTGTGCCAGTGGTGTTTTTGTTTTTTCTGTTGTCACTTTTAAGTATATATATATATATATATATATATATATATATATATATATATATATATATATATATATATATATATATATATATATATATATATATATATATGTCACTTTTCGTTAATAAATTCAGTTCAAAGTTTGCGCCCGTCCGTGTTTGTTTCGTCCATTGTCCTGAAAATTTTTGCGCAAAAAGTAGTTTATCATGGAATACCAACTAGCTCGGACCCACACCTTGTTAAGATATCAGTTCTAGTGTCTATTGCTGTATCTGACTTTCAGTTTCCCGGCCACAAGTTCGGCCAAATAGAATTTCTTCTTCGAGACGCCGACTGTCGCCTTCGTCAGCGTCACGACCACGTGACAATATAGCTGTCACATAGTAAGGATTCATTTTTTGTGGTTACTAAGCAGGGCTGGGCAGAGATACTTAGAAAAGTATTCCGGAATACAGATGGAAGCCGAAAATACAGATCCTGAGATACATTTTTCTTGGACACAAGTAATGCAAATGAGTTCTGCGGAAACCCGCAAGGTGGCGGAAGGGTTATGAAAGGGAAACGGGTGGTTGTCAATTTTCCCTTTCATTTTTCTTGGACGTAACAGGATATTTCGGAGATACATTTGCAAAAAAGACGAAAATGTATTCCTGAATACAGATACAGGAATACATATACTGGAATACTTTTTTAATCGGGGATGCCGATGCTCGGCAACGACATTTCTCGAGTGTGGCATAATGTTGTGAATCATGTTTCAGCTCATTGGAACTTGCATGTCAATCATACCCATCGATTCACTAACGGAGGAAGTTTCCGCATTAACTGCACCAGCAGCATGTTAAATAATGTTTTCTGTACATAGCGCTGGTTCGAATGCATCACAAGACTCGCAAAAGAGAAAAGCATCTCTATCACTGGAGAGCAGTGTTGTACACCGTTCCTCTAAAACAGAAACGAAAGCTCGTTCCTCGTTCCTTCCCAATTTCGGAACGAGTTCCCGTTACAAGTTCCTCAAATGCAAAAGGAACTCGTTACAGTTACATTTCCAAAATTGGAACGTGTCGTTACAACAACGTTACATTAGAGTTTTTAATATATATATATATAGTGCCGGATAATCCTGAGGCGAAATAAAGTGGCCAATTTAAGGCTCCCATCGAGCTACACATATCAAACGAATTTTACGTTGCCGAGTGCAGGTTATACATAGGTAAAGAAATCTAAATAAACGCTCCTAGACAATTTTTTTTCGAGACCACCGGCCATATACTACATACATGTAACTGCAACTACCGAGCTCGTCTATTTCAAGTCCAATGCATGTGGCACTTTTCAACGCCGTTCTTCAAAGGCGCAGTCATGTTACTGCCCTTCACATATTCAAATAGAAATCTCCACCAATGCGCCAATATAATTGAATTTTTGCGCAGGAAATCACATCGATAGGGAGAATACTTAGGCATTTAATGAGTGCTGATTCAATAATTCAGTGTGAGCGGAAAATAATGTACAGGATGCACATTTGCGCCTTAGTAAAGTCCCCGGTTCACAGCCAGCGAACATATTTCTGTATATTTCGTCGTGTGTCTTTCTATTTTTTGCTATCTTTCTTGCCTTTCTTTCTCTATATTTTTCTCTTTCTCTTTCTTTATATATTTTTGTTATTTCTCTCTTTCTCTGTGTGTACGTTGGCCCGCCTTCTATCTTTTTTCTTTTCATTTTTCTCTGTCTCTCTATACTCGTTTTCCCCTCCCCTTTCCCTCCTCCTCACCATCACTTCTCCTTCCCACCCCCTTGATATACTGTACTATACAAGGATACGCTATACACTTCTAGCCTGCGCGCATGTTGCAGGAAAAACGCATAGCCAATAATTTCCTTATCATCCTACTTCATTAGTATATGGTCACTCAGCTAAGAGATGTATACGAGCAAATGGAAAGTCAGGAAGAATGGTATATTGCATTGGTGAAGTGTTTAATCCTAACCACCGTTCTAGCGTAAATGGGAAATGACAGTTATTTGATGTATTCGCTGTAGACATGAATGCGAATTCTTCAGTACTATCTGTTCGTCGTTGGGTCGCGATACGAGCAGAATGAACATATTAATTCTCTTCTGTATCGAATTGCTTCAAAGTACCATGCATATGTCGAATAAATACCATGAAAGAAAAAGAAAACCAGATTGCCGAGTGGTTACGACGCTCGCCTTCGGATCGTGGACCGGATAGGCGGTGTCGAATCTCCCCTCGCCGAAAACATTTTGAAGCCAAGAATTTATCTCTTTCTCTATATCCCCCCCTTTCGCTTTCTCTGTACTCGTTCTCTCGCCCCATCAGAGTTATTGCATCCCGCGCCGGACAAATCAGCGCCCGTGTTCTGAGAGAAGCAGAAGAGGATGGCGATGAGGAAGAATGCGTACCGGTTCATGATGATGATAATTTTCTTTCTACGACACGTGGAAACCTCGAGCATAACATCTCTGCTGTAAAAAATCAGCTGTTCTTCCCGCACGTGGTCAGTCACGGCGTCTTTCGCTTCCCTGTGCCCCCGGCGGGTGCCTTGAAGTAAAAACCTGGATGCATCGTACTCACGTGATAGACGAGCGCTAGATTTTCGCGCCTCATATGGTCGGCCATCC
The DNA here is from genome assembly GCA_030522465.1 of Rhipicephalus appendiculatus. NCBI lineage: Eukaryota > Metazoa > Arthropoda > Arachnida > Ixodida > Ixodidae > Rhipicephalus > Rhipicephalus appendiculatus. Next base: position 143,193 of record JALIZH010016298.1, on the reverse strand, counting down.
GCCCTGTTCTGCATGATGTGCTGCGTGCGTGCGCCTATTGAATGCCGTGGAACGTTTACAGAAGGAACGCCGTTCCCTCTACCGTTCCTGCTTAAAAGTAACGAGTTACCGTTACAGTTCCACCGATCCTGAATGGAACGGTGGCGTTCCTCCGTTCCTCCCAAAAGGAACTAGTTCCTGGAACGTCGTTCCTTGGAACGCCGTTCCGTACAACACTGCTGGAGAGGAGCACAAGTTCATGTTATAACGAATAAATACCGCCGTCATGACCGCAAAGCCCTGCAGCATCTCTTCTCGGGTCAATTGGGTACCGAAAAAAAATTAAGGATGCTGCGCCGGCACCGAGCAGCAGCGACTGTCATCGGCAGGGGCCAACGACACTGCCTACAGGATTTTGCCGTCAACAGCGTCGGGTGATTTTACCACGTGCCATTCTGTGCATCTGCAGAACCCTGTGTTGTCATGTCAGCGTCACCGACCGGCGGCCCGCCTTTTCTTGGCTAAGCACAAACAGCCTTTCCTTTCCCCTTTGAAAAAACGTCCGCTAATTTCCGAGAAAAAAGTAACGAGATACCGGTGTCCTCCACAGTATCGCGATACTATCGCTACATCGTGAAAATATTTCACTACTGAGATACAAATACATTTTTGAAATGTATCTCGATACAGAAATACAGATACTCAAAAGTATCTCTAAGATATTATCGCGATACTCTTGTATCGCGATACTGCTCAGCCTTGTTACTAAACAAGCACAATGAGAAAAATTCGCGGCGTATTGAAGAAATCATAACGCAAGTGAATGTAAGATATACAAGAAAGTCACTATTTAAGTTGTCGACTGAGTTTTGTTAATGAATAGTAGCAACAGGGGACGCACCATGGCAGGAAGATGTGAACTATACTCTGTTTCAGAAGTTTCCTTCAGCACTGTGGAGGCTACAGGGCCCCTTAGCCAATAGGAAGGGCGATTAGCCCCTCCACATGTATTCATCCGCGCCGCGTCGTCTGCTAGTAGGGATGGTCGATTAAAATTTTTAATCGATTAATCGTTAATCGTTCATCGATTTAACCTTTAATCGATTAATTGGTTTTGATGTGATGCTTTAATCGATTAATCGACATTTTTTGATGGCTGCTTTAAAAAGGATACCATATTGTTTGAGAGGCATTGTTTGTGTGTGATCTCGACCGAAGTCTTTCTATCAGACGCGCTAGAGGTCACATGTGCACATTTGCGCCTTCGTGAAAATTCTCACTTTCGGCCAATGGACACGGGGGCCCCGTCGTATTTAGGTGATGTCACGGATTGAAGGATCTGTGGCCATCATCCATGGACGATTCGGCAGAAGGTCGTACTTCCTCGAAGCCTGCCTACTCGAGCGCACCTATATCGGAGGCGTTTCCGGCGACCACACTGGTCGAAAAGACGCAATGGAAACATGCAGCGTGGCCGAGGGTTAGGAAATCCCGCGAAAGGCAAAGCAGATAATATTTAATATTATCTGGGGTTTAACGTCCCAAAAAAGGCAAAGCAGAGACGAGGAGGAAGATGAAGTAAACGAGACGCTCGCACTCGTAGGGAGGGCATCTTTTCTCCGATTGTCCTTTAGATATTGCGGAAGTCCTCGATAATACTGTAATTGCTCGATAATACTATAATTGCGGACTGAAGTGATCTCTTCCTTGAGGTCGCCCATGCGAAATTTCACAGCAACATACTGGCGTCAAACAGACCATCGGTACAGGCATCTGGGGGAAGTAGAGTGACACGAGTTTTTGCCTCCCGGTTAAAATGAACGCCTGTCTCGTCGGGGTGGGGCCGCTCCCTGCGCGCGCCTGAGGCTTTGGGGAGGGCTTAGAGGTGGACGCCGTAGGCGACGGAGACCAGGGCTAGTTCATTTCTGCCTCTATGGGGTAGGGCCGCCAACGGCTTGGGCTCATTGTGCCAGCGTACAAATATGCGCTGTAGTGAAAAAGAGTAGGTGCGCTCGACTATTGCCTATCGGGCATCGCTCGCCTCGCACTCATGCGCACCGGCCAAGGGGCTGAGTTGGGGGGGGGGGGGGGGGTGCCGTAATCGATTAATCGAAGGGTTTTAATCGATTAATTCGATTAATTGAAAGTCGCAAATCGATTACGATTAATCGATTAACCGTGTGCCTTTAATCGATTAATCGTTCATCGATTTTACCATCCCTATCTGCTAGTATCCCCCTGGCGTCTGCGCGCACACGTTCAGCGAGCGGACGGCAGCGCCGAAAAAAATAGAACATGGTTGCACTCATCGAGACTGCTGCTCTCCGCCTCGAGTTTATCACGTCGTCGTCGAGCGCTCTGTGGCCCGTAAGTTCCAAACAGACGCATGTATTTGCTTTAGATTTATGTCTTGGAGCTTCGGCAGCAATGTATTTGTGACTACATTGCGCTATTTCCGTGAATCGCTATCAAATTCTTGGTGCGTTAGGCTTAGCGGGCGTGGTTAAAGCAATAGCTTATCTCGCCAATAACGACAAAGCGTACCTGATGCTTTGTCCTAATCGTGAGATGGCGCAAAGCGATAGCTCATTACAGCAATCATTTGTTGCTGTGAGCTTTTTGAGCGAGCGTCAAGGGCAAGTTCGGATCGAAGCGGGTGGTCGCGTCTGCATGGGCGATGCCATATTGATTTTTAACCACAGTTACCGACGGTTACTGATACAACATTTAAAGAAATCCGACGTCATTTGTTGCTGTGAGCTTTTTGAGCGAGCGTCAAGGGCAAGTTCGGATCGAAGCGGGTGGTCGCGTCTGCATGGGCGATGCCATATTGATTTTTAACCACAGTTACCGACGGTTACTGATACAACATTTAAAGAAATCCGACGTAAATGGGATGAAGAATAAACAAATTACTTATTGATGTGCAGAAGCAGATGCTAAACAAGCGCAAATGTCTCAACCTTGCCAATTGCAAGGCAATTATATCTGGATCTATGTTTTCCTGCGCAAGCGTGTGGCTTGTTTACACCCTGTAGCTTTGGCAGTTCTGAACAGTAGTGGTGAAGCAGAGTATAGTTCATCTTTAGAAGCTAGAGGACGTGACGTTTGGTGTCGTTTAATGTCACCGGGAACTGGTGGCCAACGCTTCCAGCCGTCGCCTACGTCTCTCAACCTGCTTCGCTCCCACTATGGTTCCTATAGAACCAGCATGTACGGCACTGGCAGCGAACAATGCTCCCGGTGTGGCTAAAACCCCTGAAGTGTGGGGCACTTGCCAGAGCATTTGTGGCAGTGGGAGAGAGGGAGGTAAAGGAGAGGTGGAGAAAGAGAAGCAGCAGGACTAGGGCGGCTTGATGACAGCGTGCGCTACTTCGCACAGGGCGTGCTCCTTCGCTCACCCATCGACCACACCATTGGGTCGAATCAGTGGGGCTATCGCGTTGTGCGATGTTGCCGTATTTGTTCAAACAGTGGATGCTGTCATCACTCTTTGCCAAGGATGCTGGCATCAAGGCACCCTAAGCAGGACAGGACAACGTGCACCCTGCATCCACCGCGAGGACAATTGACGGCACGGCCGTCGGATTGCGCAGCCCCGCACACTGACAGTGCTCCAAAAGTTCAGCCAATTGTTCAAAAATATGTGAAATAGGCACTGTTTATCGCCGCGTCATCTCAGAGGAATTTCGATGTTTTCGTCATTGTTTTCTATTTGTGTTCACTAGCTCTTCAAGCGCGCTAACATACTTACACAGCGAAAAATAATTACTGGCACGTAACATCGCTTAAGCAGCGTCTTACCGTGCTATTAAATAAGGTGGTCATGCACGACAACGTCAACGGTGATGATACAGTGTCATGACGCGCTCGTCGTTTTGTGCTTGACGGTTCTTACCGGCATAGGCGTGCGCCCGGAGGGGGCAGGGGGGCAGGCGCCCCCCCCCCCCCCCCCTAGTCACCTAGGAGCGGGGGGGCGCAATGTCAGCCCCACACATTGGCATAATAGGGAACGGGGGGCGCTGCGACGGACCTTCGCCCCCCACCCCCTGAAGGTGAACCTTGCGCACGCCTAAAGGTTTATCTCTCATTGACTTGTCTCTCGGCGCAAGATCTGACATGTGTGCTGTCAGTTTTCTTTAGCTGCTTCTAGATGGGCTGAAAACGCCAACCACGATGGCATCGGTGCAAATATTCACACTGTGATCCAACATGATTTGTGCGAATACGGGTGTCTTCGAATTAGGCTGCATTGTTCCATATGGGGTGTTTTCAAGAGCTATGCAGAGAGAAATAGGCATACGTCATTTCTGCTCATGCTGCGCCCACGCAGCCGCTACCGATATGAGAGTTTCATAGCTTTGTAGAGAAGTTCACACGGATTGCTTGGTGCGCTAGGTGGTATCACATGTTAGAAACGTTACAGCGCACACAGACGGGGACGAAGAAAGAACAAGACACAACGCTGATCTAGTTTCTTCTTCACTTTGTCTTCACCTTTCTAATATGCAGAGAAGAAGGTGAATACACTTTACTCATGTAACGCAAATGACTCCACTCCACTAAAAAATCCCGCCTTCCACTCGCAGGGGACGGGATCCGCTTGGCTACCCCTGTCGGGAAGCTGACGGGGTGTCGTGCTCCTACTCCAAGCTGCACGTGTGGCGGCTGCAGCATCTCAGCAAGGGTGTCTTCCTGGATGCCGACACCCTGGTGGTGGCCAACTGTGACGAGCTGTTCCAGCGGAGGGAGCTGGCGGCTGCGCCTCTCAGGGGTTGGCCCGACGTCTTCGACACGGGCGTGTTCGTGTTCGAGCCCTCTGAAAAGACTTATGGCCGAGTAAGCGTTCCGCGAACTATCTGATAATAATATCTGGCGTTTTACGTGCCAAAACCACGATATGAATTTATGAGGTTCACGAGGATGGCTTGGTGGGCTAGTTGGTAATGCATCATGAATGGCTACAGCGCACATAAAGACGGGGACAACAGAAGGATGCACAAGACAAAGCGCTGAACTGCAACTGACACTTTATTCTCTGAAGGAACAACCTTATATGGGCACATCAAGCCAATGAAATCAATCTTCGGCACAGCACCAACAGAAGTTAAAGTAGAAAACCTAACACTCATCGTTATTTTGCACATTGCCTAAGGCTTGTCTACGTTCAAAAATTCTATCTCCTTTGTGGAGAGGGTCACAGAAGGAGCGCTTACACAATTGTCTTTTTGGCGATCGATTTCGTAAGCTTCAATTCACCTCACGTGTCCGCTTATCCTTTTAATTTCCGATAACCGAGCACTGCCCGAAAAGTGGCTCACAGGCACAACTCCTGCAGTGCATCGACAAGTGGCCTGAAATGGCTGTCTTCCCTACCAAATTCTTGTGCTCCCTGAGCCTGTCGTTCAGACATCTACCGGATTGTCCAATATATCTTCTCCCGCAGGTCAAGGGCAGCGAGTAGACTACACCCTCTTCACAGTCAACAAATCGCTCCCTGTGTTTTTTGGCGCATCCTTCTTTCTTATTGCCATCAGCGTTAACAAGCTTACAAAGTTTAGACAGTTTGTCCACACTCTTGGGGATCTACGCCTTCCAAGTCATGTGCATCACGTCCTCAGCCAAGGACCCCAGTTCGCCGTGGAGCCTAAGAAGACAGCGCCGCAGCTTCTGGCAATGGTGCGGAAGGTGGCAGACGCTTCTCAGGAGTGCGACAAAGATAGGTGTATATCAGAAGGAGTATATCAGAATTGCGCATGCAATTAGCTCTTTCAAGCTATCTTGGAGAGCCTAATGGAAGTACAGCTGCGAAGTGCCCACTTCCTTTCGCGAATTGGCAAAAAAAAAATCGCTTCACGTCCGCAAGGCAACACGCGCACCTGCGCTTTTTGTGGATGCTGTTGCTGATAAGGATGCCTCAGCACTTCGTAACAAGTAGGCCTTTAAACTGCCCACTCGTTTGCGCAATTAATATGTTTTGACGCCTCGTGGGATTCTAGGCTTCTGACGGAATTTTACATGCTAAGGCGACTCCTCGTACTATATCACACACGCATTGGTTTTTTTAACACAAAATTGCCTTATGCGGGGGTCCACCAAGACTTCAGTGATGTATTCCCGTCAGTGGCGTTGCCAGGGGGTGGCACAACGGGCACGTGCCTCCCCCGAAATTTTTTTTTCGCCATGGCATACAGAGCGAAAAATGGCCATTTCTAGGAGGTGCCCTCCCCGAAATCAAGGATGCTACTGCCAGATGGCGTCCATATCTCACGCAGCGCCTCCTCTATATTATCAATGCCAGCCAGATGCGTCCGACTCAACGTAGAGGAGGCGCTGTCTGAGGCAAGGCAAAACATAATAGTACGGCCGGCAGAAGACTATCGTCTTTGGACAACATTTGCAGCGAAGTACGCAGATACGTGGCCAATTTTTTATAGAGCGAAACGTTACGAAATAACGCTAAAGATATGTGCAAATGTTGTACGCACAGACATATGTTGAACAGTCGCATATGTTTTTTATAACGAGTTGTTTTCAGTTGCGTAACGATACCAACAGCAACATGGGTATTAGCAACACCTCAAGTGGTAAGCTGATATGTATAGCGCTAGTGCTCGCGAGGATGGTGCACTGGACGCTGCTACATAAAGGAACTTCAGTGGATGGCGCTTAACTACAATTGACGTTAACCTGACGTGATGGCTGTATCATAGGAGTATATATGTAATGTTTATAAAATTGGATAGCTAGCACTGCAGTCACAATTGACGTTTCACGAACATTAGGGTCTATTTGAAAAGCAGTTCCGAGACCTGGCGTGGCTCTGTGCAAGAATACTTGATTTCCACGCATAATGCTGGCGTTCGATTCCTGCTGAGACCCTGACATTTATTATTTGCATTCGTCGGGTCAACGCTGCCGATGTCAGCTTTTTCTTAACGCTCTCGCCTTAAAATTACCAACGTCTGTTCTCGTCATTCCTGGGTAGATATAAATCAGTGTTGTACGGAACGGCGTTCCAAGGAACGACGTTCCAAGGAACGACGTTCCAAGAACTAGTTCCTTTTGGGAGTAACGAAGGAACGCCAACGTTCCATTCAGGATCGGTGGAACTGTAACGGTAACTCGTTACGTTTACGAGGGAACGGCAGTGGGAAACCTTATAAAAATGACTATTGAGTTGTTGTTGACATTCCGGTCACTATTCATTGAATCAACCAATTTTCAACGACTTGGCAAGATGTCTTGACGTTGCTCAATATATATTCAGTGGTTTTTTTTCTGTTGACTACATCAACGAAAAAGTCATTGACAAAAAATGTTGACTTATCGTTGCGCCTTTATTGAGTTGCAGTGTATGTATGAGCGCGCATTGGCAAGCCTGTAAAGTATCAAAACCTTTTAGGGGCGAAGCTCCTTAGGGTGTGGGTCTGTCCCTCCGCTGTAGTTGTTGTAGTAGTAGTTGTAGTTGTAGTAGGTAGGTAGGTAGATAGCCACGTATAGTGGAATGTACCCACTCCCAGTGATGTTCCGTGCAGGGAATTTTCCCTTTTTCGGGGGAATTTTCAGCCATCATTCCGGACAAAAGGGAAAAAGGGAATCTTTGAGATATTGCACGGAATTTCAGGATTGGTTAAATTCACCTATGAGGACCGATACATAGCGGTCACAGTGTGCCTTCGGCTTCTGCAATAAGTTCTGGCGCAAGCATAACCCTTGAGATTCGTTTCTGATTATGTGGAACGATTTGTAGTGCACACCCGCCACGGTGGCATAGTCGTTATGGTGCTCGACTGCTGACATGAAGGTCAAGGGTTCGAATACCGGCCGCATTTCCCATGGAGGGAAAATGCTTGACGACCGTGTACTTTGACTTAGGTGCGCACGTTAAAGAGGTGGTCGAAATTTCCGGCGCACTCCACTACGAAGTTTATAATATCGTGGCAATTATTATTGTTTATAGTTCCCTCCCGGTGTTAGAAGCGAAGCCCACTATGTGCAATGTATTTACAGCGCATGAATTAAGAAAGTCACGCTTTTCTTGCGCAGAAGCACGGGCGCTATAGCCATGATTTCAATAGTCGCAAACACGTCACACACATGCATTTATAGTATGTGTGTGTGGGGGGGGGGACACGCACATATTACTACTAGACCTTTTCACAGGAGAGAAAAAAAACGTCGCCATGCTGGGCTGCGCGCGGGAGTACAAAGGTTGACATCACAGCCTCGGCAGTGCATTTTTGGGGGGTCACGCCAATTTGCGCAGCCCAAAAAGGACTATGGCGGCGCCCAGGGAGCCTTTCGTCAAAACGTTCATAGTGCAGGGAAATATGCTGGAAATTTTGTCAACGTATGCAGGGAAAAATGCGCGAAATAGGGAATTTTCATGGCTCGTAATGGGAATTCTTCGGCGTAGTACGGAACATCACTGCCCACTACACGTAATAAAGATGACGATGACGCAGTATAGTGGAATGTACCCACTACACGTGATAACGATGAAGTATAAGCGCGTTCCAGTATAGTGGAATGTACCCACTACACGTGATAACGATGACGATGACGCTGATGACCATGAAGTATAACCGCGTTCCTCTGTAGTACTACAACAGAAAGGGGGGGGGGGAGAGAAGGGATGAGAGGGTGAGGCGGAGGGCAAGGAGGAGGGGAGAAGTAGTATTGAGAAAGATAGAGATAGAGAAAGAAAGAGATGGAAAGAAAGGGAGAAATAGAAAGAAAAGGAAGGAGAGAAAAAATAGAAGGCGAGAGAACTACGGCGCGAGAAACATAGAGAAAGAAATATAAAAAAGAGAAAGAGAAAAATGCACAGAAAGAAAGAAAACAAAGCGAGAAAAAGATAGAAAAACAGAGAAAGAAATATACCCAAGTATTTTTTACTACGAACAGGGGAACTTTACTATGTTGCAAATATGTATCTTGGACATCATTTTCTACTCATACTGAGGTATTGAATCAGCGCTCATTGAACGCCTAAGTATTGTTCCTTTCGGTGAAGTTTCCTGTGCAAGAAATTTAGTTATATTGTTACGTGAACGACGAGACGCCTGTCCAACGAGGTTGTAACCAATATATATTTAACGCAGCTGTTGCAGCGCTGACCAGCTGAGCTCCTAGCGCGAGCGATCACAGCCCTTCGTCCTCCTCGTCAGGCACACACGCATCTGTGCCCGACGCATGTGTGGAGATTTCTATTTGAATATCTGAAGCGACGTATCTTGATTGCGCGTATGAAGACCGACGTGGAAAGCCCCACATGTGTTGGTCAATACACGAGCACGAAAATTGCTGTTAGACAGGTCTGTAGTATGACCGGTCGTCTGTAAAAAATTTGTCTAGAAGCATGTATTTTTATATTTCTTTTATCTATGTATAGCCTACTGTCGGCGATGTCGAATTCGTATAATATATGTAGCTTGATGTGAGCTTTAAATTGTTCACTTTAGTTCGCCTCAGGATTATCCGACAATATGTTTTGGTTAAAAAAGTCATTTGTAACGTTAATGTAACGACACGTTCCAAGTTTCGAAATGTAATTGTAACGAGTTCCTTTCGCATTGAGCGAACTTGTAACGGGAACTCGTTCCAAGATTGGTATATAGGAACGAGGAACGAGCTTTCGTTACTCTTTTAGAGGAACGTGTACAACACTGACATAAATTGTCAATCACCTGCGGCACATACCCGAATACCGCGGCCCGTGGTATACGTACGCGACGGGATTGTCACATTATTCATGTCATGACCAGCGAGTCATATTCGTCAAACCATTTTACCCTCCCATACTAATTTTGGTTTACCCCAAGTTAAGGGTGTGATCACGATAGTACCCAGACGTAGGCGGCTGGCTAGATAGACAGATATATACGCTAAAAGCGCCTGCAATACGTAAAGAAATGCTTCGCATTTAAAGGTAATAGAATTATTATTAATATAATTATAAGGAAATAATAATTATATGTAATAATAATTCATAATAATTATAAATAAATTATGAAGTGTACAGTGCCATAGTTCTCTCTAATCTATTTCAGCAATCACTTCAGACCGGTTGCATTGCGGAGGGCTGGAAGGTAGGGAGGGTGATTCCCTTTGCACAAGTCTGGGAATAGGCTTTCGCCATTTAATTGTCGATCCATCTCACTTACGTGCATTTCATGTAAAATTATGGAACATGTTATTCACTCACACCTCGGATCTTTTCTAGAGTCAAATGCCTTTTTTAGAGATCATCAGCGTGGATTTCGCAAGTCATTTTCATGAGAAACACAACTTTTGTCGTTCGCACGTGACCCAATTTCCATCCTTGACGGGGGTTCCATTGTTGACTGCATATTACCAGACTTTTCAAAAGCGTTGGACGAGGTTGCTCATCAACTGCTTCTTTTGAAACTCGGTGAACTTAAAGGGGTACTGACACAAAATTTCGCGGCCGAGATAGCATGCGGGATCGAATCCCTTGAACATGCGCGTAGCATCTGCAAAATATCAACAGAGAATATAGCTTGGAAGGCACTTTACGTGAATTTTGAAGCTTGCGTGCGCGATCGACACCCTACTCCCCCCTTCCTTCACGTCACCACGCTGCAGTCAATAGAACAAGTTGTGACGACATCATAGCCGCCATTTTTCTTTTGCCACGTTTGCTTCAGCAGACTACTACTCGGCATCTGCTCGCGAGACCGTGGCCGCGGCGCACGCGTTGAAAGTCTTGTGTTTAACGACTCTGCTGTCCCGTTTCCTGTTCGAAAGGACTTCTTGATGCAGACCATTAGAAAGTGCGTCACTGTTCTGTGTGCTGACGTGGTCGAGCGTTGCACTCGCTCGGTGATGATAGTTTCACCCGGCGGCTTTTCGTTTTTGGAGCTCTATCAAATCGAAACTGAGGGTGCTCGGTAAGGAGGAGCTTGTAAAGCATTATCTTTCGCGCGCTGCAGCAAACGATGTGCCGTGTTACGACTAACAGGCCCTCAGCTATACATTGTAGCGAAAAAAAGCGCGAGGCCAAAGTTTTTTGTGTCAGAACCCCTTTAACCTTGATCCTAACGTTCTTCGATGGTTGCACTCTTTTTCTCGCTTAACGCTCATCTCTGAGCTTGAATCTGTCCAGAGCTGGACTGCTCGTTTCATTCTTTCCAACGATCATCGCACCTCCATCGTCACTTCCATGAAAAGAAGCTTATCATTACCTCTGCTATCAGAACGTAGGAAAATATTTCGCCTCTGCCTGTTCCACAAGGTGTATTACGACAATCCTATTCTCAAGAATAAATTGATAACCCCTTCCTCTTACGGATCGGCCCGCATTGACCATCGTCATAAGGTTTGGTTTACCCACATGGCCACACCAACCATTTTTACCAATTCATTTGCCTCCCGCACGTCAGGAAGTTGGAATCACGTTCCCCGATCTGTCGTAGAGATTACTGATAGTTCCAAGTTCAAGGCTGCTGTAACCAACCTGTTGTTGTCATGACGACATTATTTTTCTAGCATCATAATCTTTTTTCCTTTTTGCGTAGCCCTTTTGTTTTCCTTTTTTGAACACGCCAATATTTTAACATGTTGCTGCAACGATGCATTCTTTTGTTCATGGGCACGTTCTAGTGCTTTGACTGTTGTTTCGTTTGCGTTGTTTCCTTGTTGTAAAAGATCTTTTTATGCTTCGCATTCTCAATCAAGTGTCTTTTGTTCTTTTTTACTGTGCGCTGTTTATTGTTGGTTTCCTTTATTCTATCTATGTCAACCCCCCGTTTTTTTTCTTTGCTTTTTATTTAAGTATGTTGCATTACAAATGTAACCCACTCGCCTCTGTAATGCCCTTGCGCCCCTGAGGGTAATGAAATAAATAAATAAATAAATAAATAAATAAATAAATAAATAAATAAATAAATAAATAAATAAAATTGTGACACATATACACGATGGCATATGGGGAGCTAAAGTTAAATAAAAGCTGTACTTTCAAGCGCTATAACAGAAAAGTGCTACCATTTTGATTTGATGGCTTAGCCTGCACGATATATTAACTAGAAATATGCGAGAGCCTATCAAGGAGTTACACTTAGAAAGTCACTTCGCCAACGCACGTGTCTGCTAGTCTGCTATTGGCTGCTCATCTGTGCTGGTAGACTCCCTGACATGGACGCCGAGGCGGCGGGCCACGCTGATAATTTATTTCAAATCATGATTTAATTTCTAGAAAATTAAACATAGAGCATATTTATCAAAGGTGAACGACCGCCATGGCAAGATTTGCGAACCCCGTAGTGATCTTTTTTGGATTTACGCCATTGGCATCCTCTTGAAACGGTTAATTAAACAATTACTCAGAGCGCAGATGGCGAAACTAGTGCATGGCTCTCTCCTCGGTCTGCAACATATCTTGCGCACTGTTCACGAACGTCCAAGCAGTAATGTTTTCGAGTCCTCCAGCACAGAGAACTCAATGCGATTTCCAAGACTCCAGTTTCCATACCTCGTGCTACGCAAGAATGCCGGATATTCTCGCAGAATCCTCGGCTTGTGCCTCCTTCATCATTTAGTCGGGGGAAGTAATTACGGCATCTTGTTCGTCCGACGCGGCAGACACAGATGGATTTCGGCGTAAGAAGCGCGTTGAGCGTAGAGGTTTGATGTTTTCTCGGTCTTTTTTTCTCACAGAAAGGTTGCTTATAAGCTTTCCAGAGCGTGCTGCGAACACACCAAATACCCTAACACCCATAAACACATCGACATCGCGATGTTTTTCGCACAGCAGCTGAAGACGTCACCGGCTACAAGGCTGGAGCTGCGGGCTCCGTAGTGAAAGTAAGCCTCAAGCGGATTTTCCCATTTTGTAATCGCTTGATCACCATTATACTTCTTTCTCATGTTGGCGAAATCCTTTTGCTTAACGTTATCACATCCCCCCCCCCCCCCCTTTCATAACGTGCGATGTTAAACGGGTTTTCTTAAATTGAGTTCCATTCCCCATGGTGTATCTCTGTTACAAACAGCTAGCCTCCCGCGATTTGACCCTGGAAGCTTGCTTGTAACACATTTTTATGCCCAGAGGATTTTTTTTAAATAACGCGAATCATAGTACAGCAATTCGATTCCCACTTAACTTTCTTGTATTTACAGCGCTTATGCGACAAAGGAAAAAAAGACATGCAGACGCGGAAACAATGAGGAACAGTAAGAACGCTTGCCTCCAACTAAATATGGCGCATGCGTGATGCCACTCAACAGTGATTCACCCCAAATAAGTTTTCAAAAAGATAACCTATTTCTGTTAGAGAGAACACGATAGAAGCAGCGATCACAGTTTTCATTTCCTTTTCTAATGCGAAAGGTCCCATTTTTCATCATATTTCATTTCAGACGGAATTTTTCATCTGTATACCAGCCGAGATCGCGTGGGCTGTAAAAATTTGGTGCGGATTGGCATCTTTTACAATGGCCAGCCAAATTACCCACTTCCGTTATTCCCCTAACCGACCCCTTTTATGGCACTTGATATCGGGCAGCGTGTTTTTTTACAGCGAAAGCTGTTATGAGATCACAGCAAGGGTTCCATAGTTGTCCGCCGCCGCTACCGCCGCTGGTATACGTAACCGCTATCGCGTCAAATAAGAAAAAAAACGAAATAAGAAAAAAATATCCAGGATGGAATGGGGCTAGAACGTGGGTCCTCTCCGTGGCAGCCCTGTATTCTTCCACAGAGCCATGCCGGTTCTCGAAACTCTTGCGCACAAAAACCCATATTCAAGCGTTATGTCGGGAAGGAACCGCGTTAACATGCGCAATATAGCGTGGTAGAAGTATATATAGAATAACAACCAGGCGTCATAGAATGCAAATTCTGTAACCAGGCGTCACACAATATGAATTGCGTAACGATGAGTCGTTGAATGCTTCCACCCTATTGCACTGGGCTCAGCCATAATTCTTCATCATCATCAGCCACCGAATCAATTAATGTAGTAGTGGGTACCTTGCAAACGTACTTCTATTAGTAACTTCAAGAGAATTTGCACCGAGTTCTAGAAATGGCGCTCTTCCAGCTTCCGCTGTGACTGTGCTGCGCTTTCCGCGCAGGCCTGGCGTTTTTTCTGTGCACGCGAGACCTCTGCGAGACCACTTTCCATTTTGTACTTCGTTTGAGAAGTTGTGTTACGGCGAGTGCACATGTTTTATACATTACTGTCAATCCGTTCAAATATGATGTTTGAAATGTTTCTCAAAGGGCGAGGGGGGGGGGCATTAGGCTCCTCCCCTCTAGCCTGAACACAAGGGGAGTCAGAACCTGTGTGACCCCCCCCCCCCCCCTCAGTGATTTACGCCTCTGCTCGCAATGAATAGTGGCAGTTGAACTAAAATAAGAAAACACGATAACAGAACGTATATGGAATCGATTGACTGTCAGCCATTAAGGGGGGGAAGTAGACTTTGATTCAATGGTAAAATGCAGAGTAAATATTTCATCATAAGACAGATTACTTATCCTGAAAAAGACCACGTGCCAACGAGCGCTTTCAATTGTATGGACATGTTGCTGTCGCAACTGAATCCTGCACCGCTCGCCATCCTGTCCACAGGTGATGAGGGCGGCCCGAGAGAGTGCCAGCTTCGATGGTGTTGACCGCGGCATCCTTAACGAAGTGTTCGGCGAGCGTTGGACGAAGGATTTGGAGCTGCGGCTTCCTTTTGTCTACAATCTGCAGGCAAGCATTCTTCTCATGTCATAACTTATTGGTTCAAAATATTGGCTCAGAAATAGTGCAGACTAGTGGAAAATAGTGCAAATAGTGTAAAGCGCTAAGCGCGCGCCTGTCGCCGTATGCGTCTGGGGAGGTGGAAGTTTGCTAGTAATTGAAGAACTCTGAGCGCGAGCTAGTTGGCGCGAATACATCGGTAAAATAAATGTCGTAAAAATGTGGGCAGCTGGAACTAGTTGTGCAAGGCTGGACTTACAGCGGAGCTCGTGGCCGAGCTAGATTATTAGCAATGTCGTAATTAGTACGGTCATAATTTGCATAGCTTTGATTAGAACGGTCTTAATTGCGAATATTCTAATTAGTAATGTCTTAATTAGTGATGTAGTGTGGTAATTAGCGATGTCTTATTTAACGTGATAATATAATGGTCCTAGTTAGCATGGTCTTAATTAGCGAGGTCATCTTTGTCTGCGATCCCGTCTGCTTACCTCTGGCAATTAGCAAGGTCTTCTTTCTGTTTCCCCCCCTTTCTCTCCCGTCTATCTGTTCAGTGCTTCTCTTTCGTTTTCTTCAAAAGGCACACACATTGAAGAAACGCCTACATTGCACATCTATCGTGTCAACATCTATGGGTGTCTTGACTATGGGTCTTATTATCCTCCAAATTACTAGACGATACAGAAAAATGTGCTACAACTAAGTAAGACCGAAAGAGGAGCTAGTTGGTACACTTCGAGCGCGGCCTATGACAGGGACAAAGGGTAAGGGAACGACACCAGCTCTACCACAACTGAAAGCTTTATTAGGGAAAGATCAGACATACATGCATATATCCTAATAAATGTTTCAGTTGATGGTAGCGCTGGTGTCGTTCCCTCACTCTTTATCGCTGTCATAGTTGGTGTTTCTTAAGGTGCTATAACTATCCTCATTTCTGGAATTTACGTCACGAAGAGCAAACATTCTCATATTTATAGTCAATCCAGCCATGAAACAAAGGACGAAGAGAGCACGTGCCGGCCGAGCTATTGCGTTACACGCGTTAGGCCCAGCTGCAAGGTAGGAGGACGTTCACGATGATAGTTTTCTGCTCACGCGAACCGTCGGAACGAAGAACTCCGCTGTCAGGATACTGAACCAGAAAGAACACGGGACAATATTGCTTTATTGTGCGCGTACGCGTATATATATTGTTACGGGGAGAATATATTTACACAATATATACACAGAGTAAATTCAGTGGCTGACAAGATGGTGGCCAGCTAGCAGGGACTGTCCACGTCGTTTTCTTCCCTGTTCTCCTCGTCGTCTTCTTCATCCCGTTACATGATTTCCCGGGCGGCTGGAGCACCGACCCGGTGCTAATCAGGGCCAGTGGAGTAATAGGGCTTGAGCCGCGTGACATGCACTATGTCAGTCCGAGGGCTAACGACGGTGGGATCACTAGTGGTTATTTCGTAGGTGACGTCGGTCACTTGGCGTAAGATTCGGTAAGGGCCGGAATAGCGTGGAAGTAACTTTTCCGAAAGTCCGAGGCGACGCGAGGGGGACCAAAGCAGAACCAGAGCACCAGGTGTGTAGTGGACGTCACGATGGCATGCGTCATATATGCGCTTCTGATTGTCCTGTGAGTCCGCTAGTCGGCGTCGAGCAACTTGGCGTGCCTCTTGGGCCTTCGTGATTCCTTCCCGAGCGTACTCCGACGTATAGCTTAGTCTGGATGGCAGGAGTGTGTCGAAAGGTAGCGTAGGGTCGCGGCCGAACAACAGGAAAAATGGAGAGAACCCGGCGGTATCGTGACGAGAAGAATTATACGCATATGTGACAAACGGTAACGTAGTGTCCCAGTCGCGATGGTCGGCGGAGACATACATGGATAGCATGTCAGTAAGAGTTCGATTGAGGCGCTCGGTTAGACCGTTGGTTTGCGGATGATAAGCAGTTGCAAGCTTGTGTTTAGTTGCGCAGGATCGTAGAAGGTCATCAACCACTTTGGAAAGGAAGTAGCGGCCTCGGTCAGTGAGGAGCTGCCGAGGGGCGCCGTGGTGTAGGATGACGTTTTCCAGGAGAAAGTCGGCGACATCAGTTGCACAGCTAGTTGGAAGAGCCCGTGTGATTGCGTATCGGGTTGCATAATCGGTTGCTACTGCGATCCACCTATTGCCTGCAACCGAGGTAGGAAAAGGGCCGAGGAGATCAACACCGACGCGGTAAAATGGCTCTGATGGTATGTCGAGAGGCTGAAGGCGTCCGGCAGGATGTGTGGTAGGTTTTTTCCGTCGTTGACAAAGATCGCAGGCAGCAACATAACGGGAGACGTCGCGGTACAGACCAGGCCAGAAGAAGCGCCTGCGAACTTTGTCATATGTCCGGGAAACGCCGAGGTGACCGGCTGTCGGCATATCGTGAAGCTGGGCGAGAACAGTCTTACGCAGGTGAGGAGGAACGACGAGCAGTCTGTCGGGGCCGTCAGGACGCATGTTGGAACGGTACAGTACACCATCATGAAGCTCAAACATTCGAAGAGAAGGGTCGGGCGTCGACGATGTTAGCCTTTGAATGATATCGTGCAAGAAGGCGTCCCGCCGTTGCTCGACTCCGATATCGTGAAAAGCGGACAGAGAGAGAATGTTGATAGATAGGGTGGCCGTAGAACTGTCTGGTGGGTCGACAGGATATCGGGACAAGCAGTCGGCATCTTGATGCAAGCGGCCTGTTTTGTACACGACTGAGTAGTCGAATTCTTGAAGGCGCAGTGCCCACCGACCAAGGCGGCCTGAAGGGTCTTTCAGGGACGAAAGCCAGCACAAAGCATGGTGATCAGTGATGACTGTGAATGGCCGGCCGTACAAATAGGGGCGAAATTTTCCAACTGACCAAACGAGCGCCAGACATTCGCGTTCAGTAATGGAGTACTTTCGCTCAGCATGAGAAAGAAGGCGGCTGGCATACGCAACAACGCGTTTCCGACCTTGTTGTGTCTGGGCTAGGACTGCACCGATGCCATGGCCACTTGCATCGGTACGGACTTCTGTTGGAGCTGAGACGTCAAAGTGATCGAGAATAGGTGGCGAAGTAAGCAGTCGTATCAGATTGGAGAACGCATCCGCTTGCTCAGGGCCCCAATGAAGGCAGCGTCTTTCTTGAGGAGCTGAGTGAGAGGGCGCGCAACGTCGGCAAAGTTTTTGACAAAGCGACGGAAGTAAGAGCAGAGGCCAAAGAAACTGCGAACGTCTTTGGAACAAGTTGGCACAGGAAAGTCTTTCACTGCCCGTATTTTATCTTCATCAGGGCGAACACCGAAGGAATCAACGAGATGTCCGAGCACAGAAATTTCACGACGAGCGAAGTGGCACTTGGCCGAATTTAGCTGCAGGCCCGCCTTACGGAAGACCGATAAGATCTTCGATAGCCGTTCAAGGTGCGTCGCAAAGGATGGAGAAAAGACGATTACGTCATCCAGGTAGCAGAGGCAGATGGACCACTTGAAACCATGCAAAAGGGCATCCATCATTCGTTCAAACGTGGCGGGCGCATTGCACAAACCGAATGGCATCACTTTAAACTGGTAAAGGCCGTCGGGAGTGATAAAGGCCGTCTTCTCACGGTCCATGTCGTCAACGGCAATTTGCCAGTACCCGGAGCGCAGGTCGATGGAAGAAAAATATTGCGCGCCGTGAAGGCAATCCAGGGCATCGTCAATGCGTGGCAGAGGATAGACGTCCTTCTTGGTGATCTTGTTTAGGTGACGATAATCAACGCAAACTCGCCAACTGTTGTCCTTCTTCTTAACAAGGACAACAGGGGACGCCCATGGACTGCAGGAAGGCTCGATGATATTCCGAGAAAGCATTTTGTCAACTTCTTGTTGGATTATCTGTCGCTCAGTATGGGAGACGCGGTAGGGTCGCCGATGGATTGGTCTCGCATCGCCTGTGTCAATCCGATGTTTAACAACCGACGTGTGTCCGAGAGGGTGGTCGCCAAGGTCGAATATGTCCCAGAAGGACTCAAGGAGAGCGCGTAGTTCATCAGCATGTTCAGTCGGTAAGTCGGGTGCAATCATCTTCGTTAAGGCGTCTTGTTCTGATGGAGTAGTAGGGGAAGTCTTCTCTACACACGAAGCTCTGTCGTATCCTAGGGTTGAAATGTGGCAGTCTGCCGCCGGCATGATTTCCGCGAGTGAAATGCCACGAGGGAGAACCTGTGCACATAGGCCAAAATTCACTAGCGGTAGACAGGATGCGTTGTCCGTTATAGTAACGACCGTGTGCGGAAACGCAACGTTGTGCGAAAGCAGGACGTCAACATTGGGAGACACGATATAGTCACCGTCTGGTACAGGTGGTACGGGTGAGACTCCGATATACGCAACCGTCCGTTGAGGAAGGCGAATGTGTTCTGCAGAACAGAGCCGACTTGGAGGGCTCGCGGGAGGATCAACAGCAGAAGGTAGAGCGAGTTGCACCACACCGGCAGAACAGTCTATCAAGGCCGAATGTTCTGACAAGAAATCAAGTCCCAAAATCAGGTCGTGAGGGCAATGTTCCAGGACGTAAAACATAACCGATGTGTGTTGTCCCGCGACGCTTACACGAGCTGAACACACACCCATCACAGCAGGCGTTCCACCATCGGCAGTTCGGACAACAACAGTTGGGGCAGGAGTCAGGACTTTCTTCAAGCGTGTTCTAAGGTCAGGGTTCATAACAGACACGTGCGCGCCAGTGTCAATTAGGGCCGTAACTGGTACACCGTCCACGTCAACATTGATAAGGTTCCGATGTGCGGGCAGGGTCAGTAGAGGATTTTGGCATCGGGTCGGTATTGCAGCATCACCTCTAGGAGCTGCTCCCGTCAGTTTTCCGGAGGTGAGCGCCGGAAGGAGCTTGGGGACGGCGATCGACGAGATGGGTGCGAGCGGGAGAAGCGACGTTGCGGCGAAGGTGATTGGCTGGGTCGAGTGGGCAAAGAAGTGGCATCAGACGTTAGCGGCTCTGTTTGCGGCGATGAGTGTGAATTACCGGCAGGTTGGCGATGGGACGGAGGAGGTAAGGGGAGGAGGTAAGGACAGCATCACACACGCACGCACGTATGTCTAGCGGGTGTCGAGGCCAATATTTTATTTAGAGAGGGTTAGAGGGACTCACGAGACCCTTAAATATACGTCTGCATGTGTATGTGGTTCTATATTTATATAGAAATACAGACTAAAAATTAAAAAAAAAGAATACGCCAGGCCAGCTCGGCGGGGCGTTCTTTCTTATACCAGGCGTTCTTGAAGTGACAGTTTTCTATTTGCTATCTCTTTCTACTTTAACTTTAATTTTCGCATGCTCTGAAAACGAGGCACTGCTTGCATTTGCCGCGGCAGCGCGTGAGGGCAAGTTACAATCTTTAGTTAACGCAATCGGCGTCCAGAAAAGCCGTATGTACGCTGTAGGTCTCGGTACACTACTCATGTTACACAACCAGCCACCTGGCATGTGTGAAAGCCTGGGCACGATTTTCTTGAGCGTAACATAGCGGGCATGCCCGAGCTCATATTGACTGGGCATCCCCGACACGTGGTTGGGCTCAAACCGCCGTCTCAAAACGATTCATTGGTATTCAGCAACACGACAGAGCGCTATGCAGGAGGAGACACCCGCCTCACTCATGAGAAAGAAAGAAAAGAGCACGCGTAACTCTTTTCCATGCGTGGCAAGTCAGGAGTAGTCCTGACTTGACAAGCTCTTTCAAGGGACACGTTTACTCTCTTCTGGGTTCCAGGACTCTCCGACGAGAGTAAAATGATGTCCAAAAAGAGTTTCCATGTCTCCTTCAAGAGAGTCATGTACTTGGACTCAAAAAAGGAGTCAAAGGACTTTCTTTTTTTTCTCTTAGTGCGCCTCGCCCAATATTAGGAGAGTGTAAGCGGTGCATGTACGAACACATCTCATCGATTAAAGTGTTGGTTACCAGAAGCTACGAAACAGTCCTGCACCCCTTCTGATCACGCGTGCACACACGTACCGACTTTCGGAATGGACAGCGCAAGCGAACGAACCCGACACCTGGCGGTCACCCAGTCGTTCTTCAGCGTTGCTCTTCTCGATGCAGGGCTCGGCGGGGCGTCCTTTCTTCGACCAGGCGTTCGTGAAGTTCGGCTCTTCCGGCGCTAAGATCGTACACTTCTGGGGCTCCGACAAGCCCTGGACTCAGGTGTACGACTGGTCCAAGTCGCAGGTGCACCCATCCCCGGGCTGCCAGCATAGACCAGAACACCTGCAGATGTGGTACGTACAGGCAGTCACGCACACCGTCTTGAACGCGCAGCAGCCATTAGAAGAGCTCGTTTTGGGGATTAGCGGCGCAAAACAAACCGGACGATTGCTATTCCAACGAAGGTAGTTTTGGTCTCTTCGCAAGGTACTAAGCTAGTCACCTCTACGTAGAAATCCAGGAGCATGGCGGTCATGTATCCATGCATTATTTTTTGTTTGTTATTCAATTCCTACCCCGTTTCAATTCCTACGTCTGAAGTGCCCAGCAGGCCAGGCCTCTGCCTGCCCTCTCTCTTTCGGATGCGTCAAGATTAGGTTCAATACAAGTCGTCACTTCTCAGTTACTCCTAGAGACCACCTAATTCCGACAGTAGGTGAGGATCAAGACGAATGTAACAATTAGCTAATGCTGATTAACTTAATGTCTTATTTCAAAATATAAAAGAGCTTACATACAGCCTGAGCTTACATACAGCCACAATAGGACATAATGAAGCAAATGGCAGATAAAATTACATATATGCAAAGGCAAGCAAACGTGGAAAACGTGAAAAAAAAGACCTGCAAGCACCTTCAAAATGATGCTGTTGTTAAACGCACCGGAAGTGATTGAGTCCGTCATACAAAATCTAACTTTAACTGTACTAGTTTAAACGTTATCTCCATGCTCAAATGTTCACTTTGTCGCAAACAGTAGAGCGGTGAAACTGAACAGCCTTTTAATATTAAATTAAACAGGCATCACGCAGACACCGCGAGGAACTTACCGAAAGCAGTAGCACGGTATCTTAATTTGGTAAGTCGCGAATTTGATGAGCTCGAACCTCACATACTTCAAACTTCCAGTCAGCGAGGGACAGAAAATAGTCATAACTTATTCACAGGTTTAATGCACTCCAACCAATACGTATAAATGTTTCAAGGGGGCTCGCGAATCCATCCGATATAATACTGTGGAACTGTCCATCTTGAAAACAGCGCAGCCACACGAGGACGAAGAAGGAAGAAACACCAACTTGCCCAAATCTCCGTTCTGCTAAACTGTGGAACTGCGCGCACCAGATATCAACACCTGCTGCGCAGTGGGTGTGCGCGCTACCCACATGCCGGCTACGAAAGTGGCAGCGGACACGATGCGGCGAGACTTGGCGATGGACTGGCAGGGAGTTAACGTGCATGCGTGTGTGCTCGGCGTGGCGTAGTATGATGGCAGGAGTGTTCGCTGTGAGCCCAGTTATAATCGCGCGCTTTACCTTTTTTAAGCTATTAGAGTTAATAAATGTTGTTATATTGCGACGGAACACATAGACACTCTCGGCTGCTTTTTGCCGTCGGCTTCGCCATCACCGTCATGTCCTATATATATATATATATATATATATATATATATATATATATATATATATATATATATATATATATATATATATATATATATATATATATATATATAAGACTAGAAGGGAATATCCGAGTTGATCCAAGTTTATTCGCCAACGCGAAACAGCCCAGTTGGTGCGAGAGCTGCATGAGGGCACCCCTGAGCTCTCGGCGTTGCTGGGGTGAGGTGGCCTCCAGGTCGTGTGAGGCGGCTAGATCCAGCGTGGCGTTGGCGGAGCTCAATGCCGGCATGAAGGCAGGAACCAGCGCAGAGCTCGACGCCCTCAAAGCGTTCACTGCGCCGCGGAGTTGCGCGATGGTACGCCGCAGCTGCGCGGCGCTGTCCGAAGATCCGCATGATGTGGTGGTTGTGCTCACAGTCGCGGGTTGCTCGTCAGAGGGAGCCTGAACAGCATCCCTCGGCAGCTCAGGTGCCGATGAAGTCGTGAGCGAGAGGTTGTCTCCACGGGAAGCGTGAACAGCGTTCCCGGGCAACTGGAGGCTGTGCGCTGTCTTGACGACGGCGGGGTAAACCTACCTTTTGGCCACCGAGGAGGCTTGAACGCCGTTCTCGAATGGTGGCGTAGGTCCTACCGGCAGTCGTAGGGCTCTGGTGTCCATGAGCGTGGACGGCGTTCCGATGGAGAGACCCTGCTGCCTATGACCCACGAAGGCAGATGGCTTCAGCCGGACGGTTCGGGTTTCGTAGGCTGCGCCATTGTAAAGGAATCAGACAAGAGACAACGCCCTTGCTACGGGCCGGCTTGTTCTTTATCTGTCTCTTCTTCCTCTACTTCGCTCTAGCTCCCCGCTAGCTGCCCGGCGCCCGAACTTCAGCGTCGTTCTTGGTCATGACAATATATATATATATATATATATATATATATATATATATATATATATATATATATATATGAGAGCCACGAAGAAAAATAATTCAGAAAAATATTTTCCCATGCGCGGAATCGAACGGGCGACCTCTCGCTCCACAGCGCTAACCACTCGGCCACATCAGCGCACGTCCTTCAGCATACTAACGGCGAGCTATTTACATTCACCGTTTGCCGCTGGCGGTATGCCGATCTCGGATACGCGTCATCGTGGCTAACAGCGCGAAAAACACAGACGAAGACAAGAAGTGAACACGACACGGCTGTTAGCCACGATGAATCTGCACCACCTAGCCCAGTTTTCCATCTTAATATAAGCGTGTCCTGTGCCTTACCAGCGAACCAGCGAGATGGCGGGAAGTGCGCGCTCAGCGCCCCACTCGTTCCGATGCGTTGGCTCGTCAACTTTCACTTTGCCCAAAGGGGCGTTGTCGCCCGTGCCCTTGCGTGCGCGCGCGCACGCTTATCTTGTGAAGGGTCAGTTAGTACGTCGTGTGGTTTCGCCGGTAAGATTGCGTTTAGGTTACAGATCGCACCAAGGTCACTTCGTTCGCTGCAGAGGCCCCGTTTGCGAAAGAAGCACGCTGTTCAAACACAGTGAAGTAACAACTGTGACACTTTGAGCGCGCTCATCTTGTGTGTACCTGTGCGTTTGTTTCGTGCGCCGTTTGTGTTTGAGCAGCTCGTTAAGTGGCGAGCTGTGAACGTTGTTAGTTCGCGCTCGTCCTGTGTGTGTTATTTTCGTGCGTCATTTGTGCTTAAACAGCGCGCTCCAAGTTCCCATCTGCTTGGCGTTCTTCGCGTGACATCCCAATTTGTTGCTATCGCATTCATTGCTTCGCCCTTGCGGTGAAACTGACTTTTTTCCGAGAATCGTCATCAGCGGCTGCCTCCCGTCTTTGGCCAGACGGCCCGAACCCCACAATACACACACACACACACACACACACACACACACACACACACACACACACACACACACACACACACACACACACACACACACACACACACACACACACACACACACACACACACACACACACACACACACACACACACACACACACACACACACACACACACACACACACACACACACACACACACACACACACACACACACACACACACACACACACACACACACACACACACACACACACACACACACACACACACACACACACACACACACACACACACACACACACACACACACACACACACACACACACACACACACACACACACACACACACACACACACACACACACACACACACACACACACACACACACACAAAAAAACTTTCTCACGCCTTTCTGCTAAGAATTTCTCGCCTTTGTGATCACCGTGAAATTATCATATATCGGTGGTGCTTACTTTTGACATACATAATTAAGCGACATGCCCCTTCATTTCTTTTGCCTTTGCGACGCTAGCCTCGACCCCTCCCTCTCGCTTTTATTTTCTTTTCTTTCTGTGCTTCTCTCTCTCTCCCTCTTTTTTACTCATGTGCTTCCTCTTTCCTTTTATTCACCCAATCCGGCACGCCAGCTTACCTCAATATTCCCTCTGTCTTTCTTTTTTACTCCCTCGCCACCTCCCCCCGCCCCTCGTTTTCAGATTTGCTTTCTCCTATTCTTCTGCGGAGATTGCTTCTTAATGGCAAATTTCTGTATGTGTTACGAGTGAATGTATGGCTGAATGGCCGAGTTTTGTTTGAAAAGGGATGCCTGTGTGGCGTATATTCTGTTAGATGGATGAGGTATAAAGAAGAGGGGCGTGGTTGAACCATGCCACAGCCATGCACTGGTCGAGCGAGATTCCGACGACAACACCCACCCCAGTCTCGAAGATACGGCCGGCCTTGCCATGCCTAGGGCAATTCCTCCTCAAAAGTATTGGCGTTGCCATAAAACCGAGTTACACAGATTGCACATTTAGTTCTGTTCTGAGAAGCTAAAACTTGCCGCGCGTATTTCGCGTAGCATATACTGCTCGTTTTAAACGAATGTGAACAACGTGCCTTATTAACAGGAAAGTGTTTTATGCCGCGGTGCACCAAGACCAGTATTTCGGACTATTTCCGTCACGGAAATGACGTCTAAAAATGTACACGATCCGTTGGCAAAGAAAAAAGTCAGTTTCGCCGCAAGGGCGAAGCAATGAATGCGATAGCAACAACTTGGGATTTCACGCGAAGAACGCCAAGCAGATCGAAATTTGGAGCGCGCTGCTCAAGCGCAAAGGACGCACGAAAAGAACAAACACAGGAAGAGCGCGAACTAACAACGTTCACAGCTCGACACTTAACGCTTTGCTCAAGTACACAGGGCGCACGAAACATACGCACGAAACACGCCCATTCTGCCATTCTTACATACGCACAGGTATACACAGGTGTCACCTGTGTATACTTGTGTAAGTAACAACTGTGTCAACTAACAAGTGTCACAGTTGTTACTTCACTGCGTTTGAATAGCGCGCTTCTTTCGCGAACGGGGCCTCTGCAGCGAGCGAAGTGACCTTTGTGCGTTCTGTAACCTAAATGCAATCTTTCCGGCAAAAGTACACGACGTAAAACCGCGCCCATCCCCCATCCTAAGATAAGCGCGCACGGGCACACAGGCACGGGCGACTACGCCGCGAGGGCAAAGGGCAGGTTGCAACGAGTGGCGCCTATCGCCCACTTCGCGTACTTTGCGCCATCTCGCTGGTTTGCTGGTAAAGCAGACAACACGCTGATATTCTCCCGAGATCGGCGTACCGCCAGCGGTGAATGGTGTACATAAATAGCTCGCCGGTATAGCATGCCGAAGGACGTTCGCTTTTGTGGCATAGCGGTTAGCGCCGCGCGCTGCAGAGCTAGAAGTCGCCCGTTCGATTCCGCGCGTCGGAAAATATTTTTCTGAATTAGATTTCTGCGTGGCTTTTAAATATATATATATATATATATATATATATATAAGTATAAAAATAGATGCGCCTTCACATAACAACTGTTTGTTCTGCCGACGTTTCGACGGGAACCCCGTCTTTTTGCCTTGAAAAAGACGGGGTTCCCGTCGAAACGTCGGCAGAATAAACAGTTATGTGAAGGCGCATCTATTTTTATACTTATAACCTTGCGGCAACCGAAGTTATTCTTCAGCATATAAGCCTTATATATATATATATATATATATATATATATATATAAAGGAAAGAATTGTAAACTTAAGGGCTCGTTTGCTTTGTTAAAACACAGTATTAATGAGAACTAACAGACAAATATGCCAAGGAAAGTATAGGGGAAGCTATTAGAAGTAATTGTAATGTAAATGTGAAGAAAGAAAGTGGACGAAAAGATAACTTGCCACCGGCAGGAATCCGAACCTGCGACCTTCGAATAACGCGTCCGATGCTCTACCACTGAGCTACGGTGGCGGTCATCCCTCCGTCCACTTTATGGGGTATATATGTGTACTTAAACGTGGGAGCGTCAGTCAGCGCCGCTTGTTGCCATTACGGCGAGTGTGGAACACTTTTTTGCCTGTAGGCGTCACGTAGGCGTCACGTGTATATATATATATATATATATATAGATAGACAGATAGATATACGGGACATGACGGCGAAAAGCAGCCGAGAGTGTTCATATTGTCACGTGGTCGTGACGTTGACGAAGGCAGTAGGCAGTAGTCCAAGATGAAACTCTTTATTTTGGCCGAACTTGTGGCCGGTAAACGGAAGGTGAGATTACAGCAATAAACGCTGGCACTGATAGCGGCGAACAGAGCGTCGGCCGTCGATCAACTGAACATCGTTGGAACGCGCCGGCTTTTATAAATCGTGCGTCGAACATTCTAGCCTTATCACTAATCGTCGCGTAAGCTTTGGAATAATCTTGAGTGTTACCGTGTTGCGTGCAATCTTAACAAAACGATCTACTACAACCGAGAAGCTTCTGGAACAATAAGGTGCGGTCTGCGCCGAGCACTGCTGATAGTCTTTGTGGGCGGAAACCGAATGCAGTAAAAGAAACGCGCGTGTCAATGCCCCCCTCTGAAAAGGCATCGTCCCGATGCTTAGAACAGAACACATGGGAAAAATACTTGCAACAATAAATTACGACAATAAATCAAGAAAGTTGAATAAACAATACGCACAAGCAAGAAAGTCCAATGAAAAAAAAAAAGCACAGTCCTTAGGTCCACTACCGCGCGTAAAACGGCTTGAGGCGCACGACATGGACGACTTCAGGTCGCGGACGGCGCCGTTGAGAGTTTGAAATGCCGTCGGGAACAACCTCGTAGTCGAGTGTGCCGAGACGTCGATGCACCCTATACGGTCCGAAGTATCGTCGCAGAAGTTCTTCCACGTCGTCGTATCGGTGTCCACACCCAAACGCGGTCGCCGGGCTGGTATTCCACGAAGCGTCGTCGAAGATTGTAGCGGCGGCTGTCGGTCGTCTGCTGATTCTTGATCCGCAGGCGGGCGAGCTGTCGTGCTTCTTCGGCGCGCTGTAGGTAGGCGGTCACGTCGATGTTTTCCTCGTCGGTCACGTTTGGTAACATGGCGTCGAGCGTCGTTGCCGGGCTCCGTCCGTAGACCAACTTGTATGGCGCCATCTGCGTCGTTTCTTGCACGGCCGTGTTGTATGCGAAGGTCACGTACGGAAGGATGGCGTCCCACCTCTTGTGTTCGACGTCGACGTACATGGCCAGCATGTCGGCGATGGTCTTATTTAGACGCTCGGTGAGGCCGTTGGTCTGTGGGTGGTACGCGGTGGTCCGGCGGTGACTTGTGTGGCTGTATCCCAAGATCGCCTGGGTTAGGTCTGCCGTAAACGCCGTACCTCTGTCGGTGATGATAACCTCTGGGGCGCCGTGTCGAAGGACGATGTTCTCAACGAAGAACTTGGCTACCTCGGCGTCACTGCCTTTGGGCAGGGCTTTTGTTTCGGCGTAGCGGGCGAGGTAGTCGGCGGCTACGACGATCCATTTGTTTCCGCAAGTCGACGTTGGGAACGGCCCCAGGAGGTCCATCCCGATCTGCTGGAACGGTCGCCGAGGAGGCTCGATCGGCTGAAGGAAGCCTGCTGATCTTGTTGGCGGTGTCTTCCGTCGCTGACAGTCTCGGCACATCCTTACGTAGCGGGCGACGTCGGCGGCAAATGCGCGGCCAGTAATACTTTTCCTGTACTCTTGCGATCGTGCGGGAAACACCGAGATGTCCAGCCATCGGGTCGTCGTGTAGGGCCTGGAGGACTTCTGGTCTCATTGCTGATGGAACCACGAGAAGGTGTTTGGCTCGAAGGGGCGAGAAGTTCTTCTTTAGGAGGACTCCGTTACGCAGGAAGAACGACGCCAGTCCTCTCTTGAATACCTTCGGAACAGTGGCGCTCTTGCCCTCGAGGTATTCGATAAGGCTCCTGAGTTCCGGGTCCGTTCGCTGTCGCTCGGCGAAGTCGTCGGCACTTATGGTTCCCAGGAAGCCGTCGTCACCCTGGTCGTCCAGCGGCGGTGGGTCGACGGGGGCACGAGACAGGCAGTCGGCGTCAGAGTGTTTTCTTCCGGACTTGTAAACGACGGTAATGTCAAATTCTTGAAGTCTCAGGCTCCACCGTGCGAGGCGACCAGAAGGGTCTTTCAAGCTAGCTAGCCAACACAAGGCGTGGTGGTCGCTCACAACTTTGAAGGGCCTGCCGTAAAGGTAGGGGCGAAACTTTGATGTAGCCCAAATGATGGCAAGGCACTCCTTTTCTGTTGTGGAGTAGTTGGCCTCTGCCTTTGATAACGACCGCCTAGAAAAACTAATAACCCTTTCCAGTCCGTCCGTCCTCTGCACAAAAACGGCGCCGAGTCCTACGCTGCTCGCGTTGGTGTGCACTTCTGTTTCGGCGTGTTCGTCGAAATGCGCAAGTAACGGAGACGTTTGAAGGCGTCGTTTTAGTTGTTTAAATGCTTCCTCCTGCGGCGTTTCCCACTTGAACTCGACGTCGGTCCTGATGAGGTTAGTGAGAGGCTCGGCGATGCGGGCGAAGTTTTTAACGAACCGCCTGTAATAGACACACAAGCCGATAAATCGACGCACGGCCTTCTTGTCGGTGGGTGGCGGGAAAGCAGCGATGGCGGTTGTCTTTTGCGGGTCGGGGCGTACTCCGGATTTGCTTATCACGTGGCCCAAGAACAAAAGTTCTTCGTACGCGAAGCGGCACTTCTCTGGCTTGAGGGTGAGTCCGGAGGTCTTGATTGCTTGAAGTACAGCTTCAAGGCACCGCAGGTGTTCGTCGAAGTTCGAGGAAAACACAACGACGTCGTCCAAGTACACAAGGCAAGTCTGCCACTTCAAGCCGGCCAGTACAGTATCCATAACGCGTTAGAAGGCGCGGGGGCCGAGCGAAGACCAAACGGCATGACCCTAAACTCGAACAGGCCGTCTGGTGTTACAAAGGCAGTCTTTTCTCGGTCTCTCTCGTCGACTTCGATTTGCCAGTAGTCCGTCTCCAGGTCCATCGACGAAAAGTACTTCGCGTTGTGGAGTCGATCGAGGGCGTCGTCTACCCGTAGTGGGGGTACACGTCCTTCTTCGTGATCTTGTTCAGGCGACGATAGTCGACGCAGCAACGTAGCGTCCCGTCCTTCTTCTTCACCAACACCACGGGAGACGCCCAGGGACTCTTGGACGGCTGGATTATGTCGTCGCGTAACATTTCGTCGACTTGCTTCTTCACGGCTTCGCGTTCTCGCGTCGAAATTCGATACGGGCTGTGACGGACTGGTCGGGCACTTCAGTTATGATACGATGTTTGGCGACTGGGGTCTGTCGAATTCTTGACGACGATGAGGAGCAGTCCTTGAATTGCAGGAGCAGATTTTTGAGCTGGTCTTGCTTCTGCTTTGGGAGGCTGGGGTTGACGTCGAAATCTGTTTCGGGACCTCGATTCGTAGAAGAATGTTCGGCAGTATCGAAGAGGGCGAAAGCCTTGCTGGTGTCCACGAATTTCTCGATGTAGGCGACCGTCGTACCAATGTTGAGGTGCGTATATTCGTGGCTGAAGTTTGTCAGCAGTACCTTTGCTTTGCCGTCGCGCAACTCGGCGGTGCCTCTTGCGACGCAAATCTGACGGTTCACAAGCAGGTGCTGATCGCCCTCGACGACGCCTTCAAGGTTAGCGGGTATGTCGGTGCCGACGGAAATGACGACGCTGGAAAGAGGCGGAACGGTGACCTGCTCTTCTATTACATTCAAGGCATGATTCTCCGGTGACGTATGGGGCGGCAACGCTTTTTCTGAAGTCAGTGTAATCGATTCAGACCTCAGGTCGATGACGGCGCCGTGTTGAGTTAGGATGTCCATCCCCAGTATCACATCCCTGGAGCAGTGCTGCAGAATTAGAAAGCTGGCGGGATAAGTCCGGTTATTGATGGTGACTCTTGTGGTGCAGACACCAGCCGGCGTTATTAGATGACCCCCAGCGGTCCTGATTTCAGGGCCTTGCCAAGCAGTCTTTACTTTCTTCAACTTCGTCGCGAACCACCCACTGACGACGGAATAGTCGGCTCCAGTGTCGAGGAGAGCGGTGACGTTGTGGCCATCGAATATTACGTCGAGGTCGGTGGTTCGTCGTCGTGCGTTGCGGTTGGGTCGCGGCGTCGGATCACGGCTGCGTCGAAATTTTGTTGTGCTTCCATACTGCGTCGTCAGGTTTTCTTCGGTCCGCGAGGTTTCGTCGGCAGGGCTTCGTCTGCTTCACGTCGTGTTGCGCAGGTCTCGTCGCGTTGTCGTCGTCGGCGGCCTCAGAGGATCTTCGGCATTTCGTCGAACAGCAACCGCACCTCCATCGGTTGCTGCCCTTAGTTTCCCGGGTACAGGCTAGGTGACCGGCCCCGATTTGGGCCATTGTACTGCCGGCGGTGCGGTGACATGTAGCGGCCGGGCGACGGTGAGCGGGAAGGTCGTCGGGGCGTCCACTAAGCTCCTGCGAGGTAGTCGGCGATGTCTTGCGGTCGTTCACCCCGCTGTGGACGAGGCGCGTTGACGGCGAAACCGCGTAGGCCCATCTGGCGGTACTGGCAACGGCGGTAGGTGTGGCCAGCTTCTCCGCAGTGGTAACAAAGTGGGTGGTGGTCAGGGGGCGCGCCAAACGTCGGTCTTTCTAGGAGTGTAGCGTTGACCGGCGGGTGGACGATATGGCGTCGGTGGCGGTGGCGTCTGGCGGCGGAACTGCGGCGGTGCAACGTCTTCACGTGGGCGCGGCGGGGGGAGCGTTACGACGTGCTGCGGCAGCGTAGCTCATGGCCTCCGGATGAGGCTGCGGTGGTTCGGGGATACCCAGAAATTGCCGGACTTCCTCACGAATGATACTAGTGATTGAGTCCACCTGAGGAGGCGATGACGGGAACATACGGCGCAGTTCTTCTCGCACAATGACCCTTATTGTCTCGCGCAGGTCGTCGGAGCGGAGCCCTTGGACTTCGGTGATGTGTGGCGTGGAACGACGATCGTATTGCCGGTTGCGCATGTCTAGCGTCTTCTCAATTGTCGTTGCTTCAGCGACAAATTCTTGCACACTTGTAGGTGGGTTCCGCATCAGTCCCACAAAGAGCTCCTGCTTGACCCCTCGCATGAGGAGGCGAAATTTCCTCTCTTCGGGCATGGCTGGGTCGGCGTGGCAGAACAGTCACGTCATTTCTTCTACGAAGATGGTCACGTGTTCCTTCGGCAGCTGCACCCGTGTCTCAAGCAAGGTCGCGGCCCTTTCTTTTCGAACGACGCTCGTGAACGTCTCCAAAAAAGTGCTGCGAAACAGGTCCCAGGTACGAATTGTGGACTCCCGATTCTCGAGCCATGTCCTTGCTGCTTCTTCCAGGTAAAAGTATACGAGGCGCAGCTTGTCCTCGGAGTTCCAGTTGTACGTTGAGACCCTCTCGAACGTCTCTAGCCAGGTTTCAGGGTCTTCACACGGCGAACCATGGAATGTCGGCGGCTCCCTGGGCGGCTGCATCACGATCGCTGCAGGGGGGCACTTCGGCCGTCATCGTGCCTTTTGTCTTCGTGGCTTTTGGCTTGGCAGGCAGGGGTCCGTATTGTGGTGCCAGTCCTTGTAGTCTCCGGCTAGCGCGACTTTCCCGGATGATGTCGGTTTCTTCTTGGCGACTTGGGCTGGGTTCACGGCTTGACGGGGGCGTCCGGAACATGAACGCACAGCACCTCCACCAGGTGTCACGTGGTCGTGACGTTGACGAAGGCAGTAGGCAGTAGTCCAAGATGAAACTCTTTATTTTGGCCGAACTTGTGGCCGGTAAACGGAAGGTGAGATTACAGCAATAAACGCTGGCACTGATAGCGGCGAACAGAGCGTCGGCCATCGATCAACTGAACATCGTTGGAACGCGCCGGCTTTTATAAATCGTGCGTCGAACATTCTAGCCTTATCACTAATCGTCGCGTAAGCTCTGGAATAATCTTGAGTGTTACCGTGTTGCGTGCAATCTTAACAAAACAATCTACTACAACCGAGAAGCTTCTGGAACAATAAGGCGCGGTCTGCGCCGAGTACTGCTGATGGTCTTTCTGGGCGGAAACCGAATGCAGTAAAAGAAACGCGCGTGGCAATATAATTGCTATCCCAATAAAAGTTCCGCCATCGGGAATCGAACCCACGACCCCTGGGTCTGCGATAGCAGCAACCGGGGTCGCTATCCACTGCGCCACGGTCACATACGCTGGAGGCCGTACAAAGAAGAAGAATAAACTTTATTTCAAAGTGACAGTCCGTGGTTAATCCCGGGTGGTGCCCTCTTGTAGAGCCCCACTGGCCGCGGCGGCTCGCCGGGCCTGGTCTAGGGTCACCAGTTGGCTCCCCAGTGCCAGCTCGGAAAGCCGTGCCTCCCAAGACCACGTTGTGAGTGTTTGTCGTGGGCGCACCAGACCAGATACTGCTTGGGCTGGCCGCTCTGTACATTGGTAAGTCATGTGTGTAAGTGTGGCAGTGTGGTCACTACACCAGGGGCATATCCCTGTTGTGTATACCTGAGGAAAAATAGCGTGTAGTCTTGATATGTGTGGGTAAGTGTTCGTTTGGAGGCGGCGCCAGTCCCTGGCTTGCTGGCTGCTTAAGTTGGAATGCGGAGGGGCGTACTTCCTTCTTGTAAGACGTTGGTTTTCCAATATCTGCCTGCTGGTTATGTTGAGTTCTTCATAGTGGCTTGTGAGGTGCACTGAGCAAGTTCCTGCGTCTCGGCCAGTTAGTCCGCGAGCTACGCAGTTTGCCTCCTCGTTCCCCCCCTCAGGCCCGCATGTCCTGGGCACCAGGCGACGCCATGTACCTCCGTCAGCGTGGGCCCCAAAATATCAGTGACACATCTAGGAAGTGTGCCTCGAAGGTATAAGCGACAGGCAGCTTGTGAGTCTGTCAAAATATACGCTGGGCGTCCTCTCCTTTCGGCCTCTCTGATTGCCAAGGCTATGGCTGTTGCCTCTGCGGTGGCGCTTGATCTTGTGCGTATAGACGCGCAGGCCACGACTTTGTTTTGGCTAGTCACTGCCGCTACATATGCCTGGTTTCTGGGGGCCTTGTGATGGCACGGGATAAAGACTCGCGTCGGTAAAGTAGGTGTCAGGGTCATTAGTTATCTGAAGGAGTTTCCGTGCTCGCGCTTGACGGCGCTTTTTGTTGTAGAGCGGGTGCATGTTCTTCGGAACTGGTTCCACGATGATTTGTTCCCGTATTTGCGAGGGTACGATTACCGTCTCGTCGCCACAATATTGAGGGGTGAGAGGGTATCCCAGCCTCTGTAGCAGTTTCCTTCCCTGTTTTGTGGTGGTGAGCCGCTCTCTTTGCGCGATTAGCGTGGCGGCTGCCAGATCTTCATGTGTGTTATGTATGCCGAGTGCCAGGAGTTTTTCTGTGCTCGAAGGCCTGTACAAGGCGTACCGTGTCGACCTCCGTCATCCCATCATTACTTCTCGCAATTCTTGCTATGAGAGTTCTAATACTCTTGACGGTGTGCTTAAGTTTGTCTATTGCGGTCTTTACACTGCTGTTTTCTTGTACGTGCATGCCCAGTATTCGGGCTACTTGGGTCCTGTTGATGACCTGTCCGGCTATTGTCAGCTGCAGAGCGGGAGCACGGTTGGACTGAGTGCGTGGTGGTCTTATTTGAAGGTATTCCACGGTTGGACTGAGTGCGTGGTGGTCTTATTTGAAGGTATTCCAATTTGTTGGGAGCGCAGGTCATGCCTGCTGCATTGAGATAGCTTTGAATCTTGTCTATAGCGGTTTGAAGTATATCTTGCCGTTCTCCGTAGGAGCCCTTTGTTGCCCATAGCGTAATATCGTCAGCGTAAAAGGCGCACCCCAGGTTCGGTATAGCCTCCAGTTGTAGTACAAGTTTCCGGAGGCCGATATTGAATAAAAAGGGAGACAAGATCGAGCCCTGAGGCGTGCCTTTCCGTGGGAGGTCGTATGGTGATGAGTTAGTACCGGCCATGCCAATCTGTGCCTTGCGATTTCCAAGGAAATCAGAGGCATAGTGGAATATGCATTCTCCGCATCCTATGGCTGTAAGACCGTCCAATATGGCTGAGTGCGCGATGTTATCAAACGCTTTTTCGATCACTGAAGCCATAGCACTAAACAGACAGGGACCACAGAAAGAGGACGGGACGTGCGCTCTTTCTGTGGTCCCTGTCTGTTTAGCGCTATGGCTTCAATGAACGTTACAAACCAACTAGCCCAAAAGTCTGTTCTCTTGCTTTTTCGATGTCGAGCGCAACGAGTAAGTTGTTGAAGCTGCCTGGAGCTGGGTTAAGCACTTCCTCTTTGAGCAATAGGAAAATATCTTGGACAGACATTCCGCGCCTAAATCCGTACATTGATGTTGGTAGAAGCCCCCGTTCTTCTGTGTATCGGTCAAGACGAGTGAGTATAACTTTTTCGAAGAGCTTCCCAATACATGATGTTAGTGATATTGGTCGTAGCTGATCAAGGCTTCGCCGTTTTCCTGGTTTAGGTATGAGTACAATCTGTGCCAGTGTCCATTCTGCAGGTATTTTTCCACGCGGTGTCCAGACTTCCGTATTGAAGTGGTCTGTGATGGCTTGTAATGTTTCACTGCTGAGGTGCTAATGTTTCACGGCGGGGTGCTAATCCATCAAGACTGTGACCTCCACGATCAGCTCCACCAAAGCATCGTAGGTACGCGTCCGTACCATTTCACGCATTTTCAATAGGAAAAAGGCAATTTTGTCGACGCTTTAATGATCCAGCAGGTGGCGACCTTAGCACGAGCGTCCTTTAGAGCGTCCGCATCGCTCATAGCATCCATCCATCCATACCAAAAAATAGCTATGCTAGAGTGCACTACTAGCTTTGCGACGCGTGCCTGCCTAGCTTAGCTGTACCACCGCGTTTGCCGCTCAGGCTCGCCCGGAGAAATGTCGCGCCCGGCCAACAGCGGCGACACGACGCGCGTTTCGTTTCCCTCCAGTCGAGCCGTGGTGTTCCATGACTCTAATATGTATGCGACCTTAGCCCAAGTTCTGCGGACAATCAGCGACGCTCTTCTGGCTGTCACACCGCTTTCTCTGATTCCGCTCTCACCGATAACTGCTACAGCTACCACAAACGTCTGTTTAATCATCGAGCATGGACGTTTGTCATCGGTATGGAGATGTACCACAAAGCGATACACATATCAATGTATAGTAAACATCCAATCACTTCGGTAAGGACACGTTCCACTTTCGTGTTATAACTAATTCCTATGACGGAGGGATCCACTATGTTTTTATTAAGCTTCGTTGTAGTGCTACAAGGGGCCACGGAAACCAGAAAGAAACGTACGAAAGAAACGTACGACGACACACAGCGCTGTGTTTGCACCCGCCCACAAATGTTTACGGAACATGGGCGCCACGGCGAATGCGAATGTTAGTTTCCGCTCTGTTAGTTTCCGCCGCTTCCAACCTTCCAACCCAGCGGATAGCTGTATAGGTCGCGAGAACTGCTACTGTCGGGAACATTTATTTGGAGGCTATGTTCTTAGACAAAGCGGAAATATAGGTTTCTCGGAAATTTCGCGTTCCGCCAACTTTTGTGCGGGGGGGGAGGGGGTGTACGTGCTTTCGTACGTCGGTACACATCGTACATTACCCATCGTAGACGTCGTACTTGTTGTCGTACATTTCCTTCCAATGTTCATGTCCTTTGCCGCGCTACTACGAAGCTTACGAAATGACCCGTACCAAAAAAGCCCACGTATCCACCCTAAGTGCCTCATTGAGTTCACAGTGGACTCTGGATTCACTAATTATTATTTAACGGGGAGCGCAACGTCAAAGTTTCGATTCAAGAAACGCGCGCTACCCGATTGCCACGGGCGAAGAACTTGGCGTAAAGGACAGTTCGGTGAGCACATCGGATAACGACCGCACCACGCTTTCGTACACGTGATTTTATGCATTTTGTCCACATGCATGTAACTGCGAACGCGCACTTCCGTTTCCGTATACTGTTTGGTTTGGTCTCCCTGGCATCTGTCAAACGTGCTCATACGAATCACCGCTCCGGAGCGTTTCATTTCTATGTCATTTATTGTATAAACAGCAATTAATTTTGGTCAAAAGTTATTAGTCCTTCCCGCGCCCCACACCACCACAGCGCAAGCGTCCCCTCCCCCCTCTCTCTCTCTCCTATCCTACGTTCACCCCCTTTCTCTACTCTAGGAATCCTCTACGGAGCGGCGCATGTGCGTCCTCTCCCCCTCTCTCCTACGCTCACCCCCCTTTCTCTACTCTAGGAATCCTCTACTCTACGGAGCGGCGTCCGACATCCCCACAGAGCACCAGCGTTCTCTCCCACGCTCACCCCCTTTCTCTACTCTGGGAATTCTTTACTCTACGGAGCCCGCGTCCCACAGCGCATGCGCGTCCTCTCCAGCCTCTTTCCTACGCTCACCCCCTTTCTCTCCTCTAGGAATCCTCTACTCTACGGAGCGGTTCCCGCGTTCCACACCCCCCACAGCGCATGCTCTCCCTCTCTCCCTCTCTCTCCTCTCCTACGGTTCCCCCCCCGTTCTCTGCTCTAGGAATCCTCTAATGAGCGGCGCGCACGACAGGTGGTGCCACAGCTGCATACTCCGCTGGGAGCACCACGGTGGTTCCGCGGTATGAAAATGACGGAGCGCGCCTCATTCTCTCTCCTGTGCAGCGCCGCGATGAGCGCCCGGGCCGCTGCCGCGAAACGAGAGCGGTGACATTTCTCCCGCTCAAGCTAACCATCTCCCCGCTGCTTCGCATCCACACATGGTCCCCTTTAGCGGGAGATGGGGAATTTTTTCTGCAATCACGGCAATGCAAGGCACCCACTATACGTCATGACGATGACGATGACGGTGATGACGATGAAGAATAAGCGCGTTCCAGATCCACACAATCTCTTTCTGCTATAGATGAAAACAATCGTGAAAGCGCTCTCGCCCGCGATAGGCAAAGCGGCAACGCCGACAACAAGCTGCATGCTACTCCGGAGGCGAGAGCGCGGCATGCGGCGGCTCAACGTCTATGCAGACAGCAAGCTACCCCGGGGGTGAGAGCTCGGGAAGCAGCGGCAAAACGGCAACGCCGACAACAAGCTGCTACTCCGGAGTTGAGGGCACGGGAAGCGGCGGCTCAACGGCAAAAACACATTGTATATACTGTACGCACGCGTTGTCACTCATTCACATGTACGAGTGGGCAATGTCACGGGTTATTTACGGTAAGGACGATCTCCAGTGCTTCGCCCACTCGTCACGATTCACTTCGTGGAGATGTTTCTTTAAAGGCGACGCTGCGTTGCAGTGAACTTCACAACGTCGCTGTCTACTGCAGGTGGGATGTGTTCGGCCGTCACGTTCAGCCCAAGTTGGCAAGGCACCCGTGCGGCGATCAAGGCCGCAAGCCGGGACTCGTGTGTCGCGAGGAGATCTGCACTCCCTTCTGCAAGGAGGAGCACGCAGCGGCGCCCGATACCACAGTGAGACCAATGCATTTCGTGGCTTTTAACGCCGTGTACTTCAGTGGAACGAGTTGTTTCTCTGTACGACCTACGCGCACGTGACTCAAAATGGCGCATAGGGGGGGGACATGGGTCTAAAAATCTTTTAAAAGTATTTATGGATTGAGATAAAACTTGTTGAGTTTATGTATATTTGTGTGCAAATTTCAAGTATGCAATCATTTTTTCTAGTGTAATGTGCAGTTTTTTAAAATTTGAAACATTTTATATGCTTTCTGGGAGTCATAGTTTGCTTAAACTGAGAGTTACAATGACCTCGAATGAGGGCTGAACGTAACAAAACAAAAATGGGTGTTTTAAACCCATTTGAACAAAATCTACGTTATGTTTAATACCCCTGTCACACGTGGCAACTAAAGTGCACTTTGAGCGAGTGCACTTACGCTCACAAAGTGTCACTTTGGCGGGTGCGCTGCTACACGAGAAAGCGAAGTGTACTTTGGAAATGATAACAGTGGCAATTGGCGGATTAATAGCGCAACATATATTTGTTATTTTTGGGTCCGTGTCACACCGTCGGACCACGTTGTCTTCGGGGAGGTAGCACCAGCGGCACACGCCATCGCAAAGGACTCGAGAACGACTGACCTACACATGTGCAAGTGTGCAAGGAAGTAAACAACAGCGTGACGGACGCGGCCATTACACGGCATGTGCTCCCGCATCCCCCTAGCGGACGTGGCCGTAAACTGCCCGAGGATGGGAGTAGCGAGGTTTTTTTGTTGTAGTATGACTTGTTTTAATACATAGCAGTATTCCTAATAACGAAAACAATGGTCTAAAGATACTATGAGCACCGTCTTTATGCGACAGCGTATTTATCTGCAAGCCACTGCTACCGAGGCTACACACTCCGTCGCAGCGAAGTGAGGTTGGCGAACGCACTTGCCGGCAAGTACACTTTGCAGCGAGTGACACTAAACTTTCTCGTGTGACAGCGTGCAAATGATACTCGCGGTGAAGTGCACTCGGTCAAAGTGCACTTAAGTTGCCACGTGTGACAGGGGTATAACATTCTCAAGTGAGTGTACGTCAAGCTGGGATTTCAGCCACAAATATTCAACATACTACAACTTTTGTTCAAATGGGCTTAGAACATCCATTCTTGTTTTCTTGCATTCAGCACCCATTCCAGGTCATTATGATGTACTTATTTATTTTGTAACTCACTCAGTCTAGGCAAACTATGGCTCCCAAAATGGCACATGGAATGGATGATATAAAAATTACAATGACGCACTCGGAAAATAATTGCATATATGAAATCATCGAACAAATATACCTAAGCTCGGCGAGTTTCATTCAAATCGATGAAGACAAAAAAATTCAGACGCAGTTTCCCCTTTGGCTGCGAATGCTCACTTTCCCATTGGATGGTACTACCGATGAGGCT
Organism: Rhipicephalus appendiculatus; assembly: GCA_030522465.1. NCBI lineage: Eukaryota > Metazoa > Arthropoda > Arachnida > Ixodida > Ixodidae > Rhipicephalus > Rhipicephalus appendiculatus. The sequence goes on along the minus strand of JALIZH010016298.1, from coordinate 103,509 downwards.
CTCTGCAGCAATGTGATGTGTAATGGTACTTAGTCAATATTAGTTATAATACTTTACTGGCTTTGTGACTCATTACCAGCAGAAAATCGAACATGATATCTCTATCATCTTGCTGAGAAAATCTCATTTCGACGTCTCCTACGGTTCTCTACAAATGTCTACAGCGACTACAACGTTCAGTTGCTACTTCTATACAGATTTAATTCAGTGTCAGGGAAAAAAATATTGCTGGTGGTTCAACAAGATTCCCAGCTGTCGTGATCGGTCGTATTTTCGCGGAATGATTTGTAGGATAAAGTTCCGAGCATAATAGCTGAGACAACGTGCCTGTTTACCGCGTGAATCTGCGGAGGTTATCTGAATGTACGCAAAACATTGGAGGCAGAACAGCGGTCCATATTGATTATGCGTCATAGCAGCAGGTAACATTACAATTTTCGCGAGATAAGTTCCTGAACAGACTGTGCTTACATTTCACGCACTTCAAATAGTACTTTCGATATAACGTCTTTAGTCGACGTGTCTTGAATGCCGAATTCAAGTCAAGAAAGTGCATTTAAAATTGGTGCAGCCAGTCATTGAGGAGTCAGCGGTTAAAAGTCAATAACTATTGAACAAATGTTTTCTATGGAATACAAAAAATGTAATCTTAAATATTTTCTGATTGTTGCTCTAAATAAAAACACTAGTGTCGAGAACCCTAAAAAGAGTATTGTGGGACCTGGCAATGCACCGAATGTATTTATAATATCGCTACCTTAAAAAAGCACTTTCAGTTTTGTAATCGAGGGGGGCGGCTTCTCAGTGACGCGCCAAAGCAGTGTGACGTCACGGGGGGGGACAGAAGCTCGCGACGTACTAGCTGCAGATCTGTCATCTGCTCGTGGTGCACGTAAACAACGATGAGTGAATTGGCCTCCAGCTGTCCAGCGACCCCGGCAGTGATTTCTGAGTGATTTCGGTAGGCTGCGTGCAGGACGCAGAGTTCGCAAACTCAGTGGAACTGCGTTGACTCGTTGCGATAATGCCCATTGTGGTGGAGCTGGCTTGCAGACGCTTAGTGACGAAAACCTAAAACCAAACTAAAATATTTTATACGTGTTATATGACTTCGGTGTGTGGAGAGCGTTAACACTGCATACCAAAGAAACAAAAAAATGTCGCTTTTACAACGTCTCATAATCGCGTCAGTACTCCTTTGTTTAATTTTTCTTGAACATACTGCTGGCGATTCTGAACCATGAATAAGTGGGCATATGAACAGTTCTTGTTTGCTAGAATGACACGAAATCCACGTTTTGTTAACAGCGGTGAGAATTCCAACGATAACAATGGAATTTTAACAAATTGAATGGGTCTCAATAAAATCAATAGTGCGTCAATACACAAGTATTCTGAAATGCTGTGGTATAGGAGTCAGACTTTGTTGTTCTAAAAATAATTCTTCGCTTGTAAATTACTAGATTCGTGTTTGCCATAGTGAGAAAGCTAGAAGCATTACGATGTCTTCAGTAGTCGAGCATATAAATATGGCTCCTAATTTGTTTAAGCTTCGTTAATTAAAGGGTCCACGACATGATCGTCCTAATAATTTCAGTTTATAATTGCACCTCAAAGTATAGGGCGCTACTGGTTTGTCAAAGAAGTCGAGGCTCTGAGAGAGCGTATTTTAACTCGAAATTGCAATTTGAAAGCGCTTCCTTTAAACCCCTCACATTGACAGCGACAGCGGGGTGTACTTTGGAGAAGGGACCGCTGCTAGCCATAGAGTTTCCTACAATACTTACTAGGGGAAATTCTGGCGCTAGTGTCTATGAGAGCTGCAACGAACGGCGCTTCAGCCAGCATGGGAATGATGGGTAGTACACAAATTTCCCTAGACTTCGTTCATTCGGCTCCGTTTGGCTTCGCGTGGCCTGGAGCCGCTTTGTCGCAAGATGAAAATCAGCAAATGTTCAGCAGTTCCACTTTACAAAATCAACATTTTAGGCTAACCAATTCAAATCGGTTTGCGAAGTTCCACAATGATCCATTAACAAACGCGAAAACATAAGGATAAACGAAGCCACAAGTGCGTTCGAAGCCGCAAGCACGAAGACTAGGCAAATTTGTGTACTACCCATCATTCCCATGGTGGCTGAACGATCGCAGCGCCAGAGTCTCCTCTAGTTAATTTTAGGAAACTCTATGCTGCTAGCGTCTGGTGCCGCGACGCGGGCTCTGTTGGCACCGTGATTCGACGCACTTTCGTTTGAAGGTGGTGGCGCGCTTTATTAAGCGCTCGCGTGTGACAACATACCTGGCCGTATAGCTAAAAAAAGAGAAAAAGCAGGCTTTCCCGTGTGCTTTGTGACGCTTGTAGTCGCAGCCTGTATGCGTTTCTGATAACCGGTTTTCCCATTAGTTCGACGTACTAAGACCGCAAAGCTCTTCCGACTCTTCTTCAGGAATCCGAGCATTGTTTCTTTGAAAATAAGCAATCTCCACATTAGACCGATGAAATTCCAATCACAGCACGCACAAGTTGTAAAAATATTTTTTTTATGGTTGTGACTATAGAACAATTAATTCGATGTTTTATTATTGTAGTCCTCGAATCTAATGGCGTTTATTCCCCCGGTAACTTGCGAAGTAGGTGGTTTTCAAAATTCAATCCAGCAAACGAACCTGAACCGAATGACTTGATACTATGGCATGGATGGCCAAATATCAAGAGTTACTAGTACAGCAAGCTATATGTCGCTCAAATATATGCACTATTTAGTCGCAGTACTAACTGCGTAACATAAACAGCATTCATTCGCAGTCTACTGAAGGTGTAACGGTCGACCATCTCCGCTGCTGAAGTAGGCAAACAATTGCTGCCCGGTCCATACCGGTATAATGCGCACAAACAGGCTCCCGCGGTCGGGTGATATGAAGTTGTCGGTGTTCGACGACATATGTATATACAGGGTGTATTTTTAAGCAATTAAGATTTTCAACAAAAATCTTAGGACAGTAAGGCACCTGTCGTTTTCGCACACGAACTCTACGTCGAGGCAGAAACACTTTGCCGCAGTTAAAATTACACTGTTGCGACTAATTAACAAAAACTGTTTAATTATTGACTTAAGGGCAGGTGTTTATATTACAAAGTTGTAGTGCGTGCCAATTTATGACATACATTTTTTTAAAAAATCACAAAAATTGCAGGTAGTTCAAGATACTCGTAATCGAATTTCAAGGACGAAATCAAAACTGATAAAAATCCATATTGCCTAATAAAACAAACAACGTGGATATATATATATATATATATATATATATATATATATATATATATATATATATATATATATATATATATATAATGTTTTGTACAAGGCCCCGCGCACCAGCTATTTCTGACTGTTCCAAAACAAATTTTACTTGGCCAGGGGTCGTATTCTGTATGAGTTCACTGTTTCTTGGATTTCATCGCGCACTGAAATGGAGGACAGCCGACCTAGTCGACTTTCATAGCATGACCTCGAAGATCACTGTTGCTTAAGTTTAATTAATTTGTTCGAATGAATTCCAGGACGTCACGAGTCCAGGCACAGCTGGAACGGTTTCCTCGAGGACGGTGAGCGCTGCTCGAATGCTCTTTATTTTCTCACACCATCACTAGTTGTCTTGTCTTGCTCAGGGAAACTAATACTGGGCGAGAGAGATCGAACATGCATGTCCACTCGGTGCTTTCGCTGTGTATCATTCTTTATATGTTTATAACGTGGGCCATATTCGAAGTGAACAGAACTGAAAAATCTTCCAATAAATGCTCAGAGCGCGCCAACAAGTCTTTTGAAGGCGGTGGCGCGGGCTTTCCGTTTTTACTAAACTCAATATTTTCCGATTTCTCGGTCAAATTTAATGCGAACCACAGGGTGCCCTAGCTATCCCCATAGCCAGAGTTTAAAGATATGCAGATGCACTCTATGACGACGCGACCAAATGCATGTTGCTGACTGTTGCATGGAGTAAGTTACACTATATTATTGTGTCTTGCTTGCAGTATATTTTGTGTTCTGCTTAATTGTCTAATTAGGAACGTTTAATTAACTAACTTTCTAACCTACGTAGCTGGGCGAAAAATTGCAATTAGAAAGTTGTAGATCTCTTTGCAAAACGTTTGATTAGACAGTTTATTACTTTGTCTTTCTCTGCTTACTACCACGTGTCATGCCCCTTGTGCACCTATGGGCACCGTGATTGAAGTGCTCCGTGTTCACCGTGAAAATTATCGTAGCATTTGGCCGGGTGTGCTGCCTCAACAGGGCAGCGATGATGGTGATGGTTATGCGATGACGAACGTTTTGCTAGCGGCAACACAAGCGATAAGCGCTGCGTCTGCTTATCGCTGTCATGAACCGCAGCGAGGGAAGCGTACTGTCTGTACGTGAAACGTTAGGGAGCACTGCAATCAGCTTCGTTGTTTCAAAAGGTAATTAAGCATACCTAACTAAGCAATTAAACAGAACACAAAAATAGTGTGACTTATTCCATGCAATAGTCAGTAACATGCAGTTGGTCACGTCGTCATAGAGTGCGTCGGCATGTTATTAAACTCTGGCTAGAGATAGCTGAGGCACCCTGCATAAAAGCTGCGTCGAAAATTTTCGCCGTTGGTTTTAACACCTATTACTGGGAATTATATCCGCACTTTTCTTGAGCTGTCCACAAAAGAAAAAAAAATGTGAAAAAAAAAATGGCAGACACGCCCCCAAACCGAATATGTTTGCTTACTGTGATGCGCCTGGGAGCATTTGCAGTTTCACACATGAAGTAAAAAAGTGCAATTGTATATATAGAACAAAGCCTTTGTAACATTTACACGTAAGACTGGTTTCCTGAAACCAGTGTCAAAGAAGAGAGATGTACTTAAAGACGCGAGTTTTTTCTTTCCAAGAAATGCCATTCTTAAAAGAATAAAATAAAAACCCTCGGTACCAATTCTAGTGAATTTGTTTTTTATCGAAGACCACTTATGTCAGTCAGAACACGGTTTCAATGTTACGTGTCTTCATATGCTTCGTTCACAAAATATAAAGGACCATACTGGCCTATACTGAGTGCGCTAGCTTCAGTGCCTTTGTTGCTTGTTATCAGCTTGCATTGTGCTTAAATCTACTGTTTTAATTATTTTCCTGCAGCATAACTTTGTTCTGATGGCTCCTCGTCAACAAAAAAATGTATTCTCAATTTTATTCGTGTCCAGCATGTGCGGAGGTGGTCTTCTGCCGCCCTCTAAAGGACTGACGCATTCACAGTTCGCAGTCTGCAAGCTCAACTTGTCCCCTCCGTTTATTCGCTGATAAAGCGCATGCGAGGCCGAACGCTGTGGGCGCTCCTGAGCGTAGTAGCAACGGCGACCCTAAATTGGTGACTGCGGCTGGAACTGAGGGAGACGCGGTATTATTAGAAGCACATATAGCAATAACATTGCAAGAACCAAACACAAATGGTCCGAAATATCTAACTTTTCGGATTAATGTTGAAAATAAAGATTTCTCATACTATTTAATATCCATTCTAATGGGAAAGTATGGTGTCCATATATTTTAGCCTAGAACTGCTTTGGTAATATTTTAATCCTTGTCAATTGGTTGCTGTGGACGGCACATCATCTTCGCAACCCTTTTAGTGTGACAGCCTAAGTTCAATATCTAGGATAATGATCTGGTTGTTATTCATGTTTGAAATACGCTGGCGATTACGTGGCAAAAGCCTATTATGCTTAGGACACGTTTTCTTCCCAGTGCTATCCTGCGAATATGATACGGGAAGCGATTATTGCAGTATTATTATTAGTACACAGCTTGCAGAATAAATGTTCCAAGGGCTATCTAATGATACAAGCAAATATAAAGCTCTATTCGCGAAGTAATCGAAACTTTCTGAAAGGAAAAGATGAAGAGCGTTGCAGAAAGTTTTAAGTCACTCCACATTGTTAATATGCACTCCTCTGTAAATTCGACTGAAGTCGTTAGCTTGGTTTGCTTCCGCGAAATTGTGAATTTCCCGTCCGTTTTTTCATTTTAACTACTAGACCCTAGTTTGGACGCCCATCTCCGAATATAAGCTAAGAAAACGCATACTCTTAGATTATGCGGTGGCTTACAGCATTTTTTAAGCTTTGATCGATTTTTATTACACTTCCTGAGCTTATGTATAAATGTGTTCTGATTAGAAATACGCTACTCTTTTGCTAGTACAGTGTGCAGTCCCTAATATTTGAAACATTTCACGTGCTTTTCTCTGGAAGGAATATTGTTCCTGGCTGAGAGAGTTGCAAAGAACATCAAGGTATCACAGTACTATGTAATGATAAGAGCGTGCAGTAGAACAAGGATGAACGTTCTAAACCCACTTGGACGAGAAGTTCTGATATGTTAAACTTTCGTGAGCAAAATCTCGGCTTGACATGACTAACTTGCCAAAGTTTAATTTACCAGAAAACTGGTTAGAATATTATTGAGAACATCAATTATTCACTTGCATATGCAATTCTCATTACAGAGAGCTGCGATATTCTGATTTGCTTTGCAACTCTCTTCGTTTAGAAAAAAAAAGCGCTCCATAAAAGGCATGGAATGTTTTATAATTTCAAAATTACGTATTGTACTTTCCAGTGCAAAAATATCTCATAGTTGCAATAAATTTGTCACTTTCATCAAAATCGATAAAGAATTTTAAAATAAACTTCAAAGACGAATGTCCCCCCTTCAAAACACAGCAAACGTTCGTTTCCGCTGAGCAGAGATACTCGGAAAAGTATTCCAGAATACAGATATCGCAATATATGCGGTGGAAGTATAAACTGCAGATACTAAAATACATTTGTCTTTAACGTAGGGGGGATATTTCGGAGCTACATTTGCGAATAGACGAAAAAAGTATCCCGAAACACAGACAAAACAATACAGATACTGGAATACATTTCATTTCGGGGATCCTAATACTCCAGAGAGGCATTAATAAAGTGCAGCATAATATTGTGAATAATGTTGCAGCTCATTGAAACTTGCGAGGATAGGTCGGCAAAACATGTGGAGCTCACTCAGACTCGCTCATGAAATATATTTTTCTTAGCGCTGTTATGATCGGACTTTATGGCTTAGCGCCACTTGGACGATCGAAAGTATTTCGCCAGTCTGCCCTGCTTTATTCCCGGGTCAGCGTTCCCCGAAGAGCACCAGTAGCGGCGACAACACGGCAAACCTGCTCTGAATCCTTCAGGGCCGTCGGCGCACCTCGTCAAATCCCTTTCGACTCACCTGACCGACTTTGACGGTATGGCCTAGGAGGGGCTGTTTGCAGGCGAGGCTGCTTGCTTTGTTCATCGTGCTACGCGACACACCGAACACTCAGCCGAGAACTTGGGAGACACGTTTCCCACACTCCGAGAGTGCATTCGTGGCAGCCGCCTGAGAGTGCCCTGCGTCGCAGCCGCTGCCGAGGAGTCATCGCTGCACCTGATTACACGGCTGGTTTACAGGAATGTGCATCACCTCGGCCAGGTCATTCTGCAGTGCAGTGCGAGGCCGTATTGTGTCCTGTGTACCCCTCTCCCGCGCCGCCGGGCGAACTGGGCGTGCCTCTTCCCTCTTTCCAGGGCGGGGAAGGAGGCGGCGTTTGACCTTCCCATTTGGAGGCGGAGGTCAAGACGACATCCTGATTGGACTATCGTGGACTTTATTGTTTCCCGTGCAGGGAATCTTGGGAAGGCTAAGGCCTTAAAACGCGAGCGCCGAGGCGCTCCTGATCATCATCATCTTCCTGCATCATGTACAAACACGCTACCATGTAAATACTGTAAATAAAAGTTCCTGTTGTCAGCTCCGGCTACTCTGCTCGACTTCTCCCTGCGACTTGGCTGGCTCCGGTCCCATGGACAGACCCCCGACTACATCAGCGCTCACTTGGACTCAGATTCACCGAAATTTTTCTGCGCCGGACTCACTCGGACTCAAACTCACGAAAATTTTCTTCAACCGGACTCACTCGGACTCAAACTCACGAAAATTTTCTTCAACCGGACTCACTCGGTCTCAAAATCACCAAAATATTACTCACCCGGACTCACTCAGACTCAAGACATGATCCGAGTCTGAGCAAGTTGGAGTGTGTCGACTCATGAGTCCGTTAGCCTAGAATTAGGTTTTTCGACCATGGTGTCAATGCTACTTAACACGTCACATAATCGGTGCTCTTCTTGGCGCTTTTTGATATAAGAGAGTTATGAGTTGTTACAAACCAGAAAGGACATTTTTCTTGAAAGAGATGACAACATCAGATATATTTATCAAGAACTTCCCTGGAATAGTTGGCAGGTGGGGGGAGGTCAAGGCACCCCCCTACGTAATTCACGCGTCTGATCAATAAAGATTGAAATTGTGTATGAACGATACTGTTTTGGAATACGTGTGAGTAGACGTGAGTATCAAAGTAAATCCAGGTAAGGCTGGTAGTAATGATGAAGATGAGTAATAGGACCATAGGTCGGCAAGAAAAGTGGAACTCACTCAGACTCACTCAAGAAATATATCTTGCGCTTTGGACTCACTCGGATTCAGGCTCATAAAAATTTTCCTCAACCGGACTCAATCGAACTAAATCTCGCCAAAATAATATTCACCTGGACTCACTCAGACTCAAACACACAGCTTGATCTGAGTCTGAGTGAGTCCGAGTGAGCCGCCTCATGAGGGAGTTCGCCGACCTATGCTTGCAAGAAAACTATATCCCCTGAATCACTAACGAACGCAAGTGAATTGAGCGAGAGAATACATTTATTTTACACAGAGGATCTGCTCTGCTGAGAAGGTTGTTTCGTAAACTGCAATCGGGCAAGAGCAGCTTCTTAGTGTGTCTGCTAGGTAGCGTTGGTTCGGCTGCAACACAAGACTCGCTAACTCGCAAAATGGCTGGCCCTCGAAAAAACATGGTGGATCCCTCTGTCATAGGAATCGGTATAATACGAAAGTAAAACATGTCCTTACAGATGTCGTTGAATGTTTACTGTACAATGATTTAAGAGAGCTTGCACAATGTATATTTGTGTTTGGCAGTCATAGCACCGTTTAACGTGGATGCACCCACGTTGAAGCCTGGTGGTTCATCTCCATCCCGACGACTAACGTCCATGATCAATGATTGCACAAACACTTGTGGTAGCTGTAGTAATAAACGGTGAGAGCATAATCAGAGAAAGCGGTGTGACAGCGAGAAGAGCGTTGCTGATTGGACGCAGAACTTGGACTAAGGTCGACATCCCGCGGCATGTTAACGAGTGGAACATCACGGCCGGACTAGAGGGAAACGCAGCGCGCGTCGGGTCTAGATGGCGTTGGTCGGGCCTCCCCTGTAGCCAGGCCGAAATTTTCTCGGGGCAAGCGTAAGCGTGGAACACGGTGTTACAGCCAGGAGAGGCAGGCGCGCGTCGCAGAGCTATTTTTTGTATGGATGGATGCTATGAGCGAGGCCGACGCTTGGGCGAAGGTTGCCACCTCGCTGTGTGTTAAGGCATTGACAAAATTGCACTTCTCCTTTTGGAAACGCGCCTAACTGCAAGGACGGGTAGCAACGACCCATTTCAGGATGTTATCTCGGAGACCACGGTCATGATGCATTACATCACGTAATGTGCGCAACTTTTTCGTTGGCCTAGTTTTTGTTCACACTATTAAAGTATTAAGTAATGGCTTTCCATGTGGAGTCGTGTCCAAATGCTTATCAGTAGAGTTGGCTACCGTGCTTCGACATATCGGACGAGAACCGGCGCATTCAGCATGGTATGGCCGATGGCTGCTTCGACATATTAGCATAGTTACTGCACTTAATTCTTCTACGCACGACAGCGTGCACCTTCAAATACCAGAAAATGCAGCTGCGCATACTGTAAAGATAAATGTATTCCAAGGACCCTTACACCACTCATCTCAAGAACTGTGACATTCGTTTCTGCCAGCTCTGCCTGGCTTTTCTTGGAAACACCTTTGCCTGTGACATCTTGGAAACATTGTAAAAAAAAAAAAACAGCGCAAGAAGACATGGACGAAATGGACACACACACGAGCGCTGACTCACTACTGTGTGTGCCCTTTTCGTCCTTGTCTTCTTGCGCTGTTTTTTCGTTACAATGCTACCAAACCAACTAGCCCACCGACAAGCATTAACAATCTTGGAAAGACCTTATCATTGAAAAATAAATTGAATATTTAAAACTGGCCTACAAATATACATGAACTCAGCGAGTTCCATCAAAATTTATCACGACTGTAAAAAAAAAGTTTTAAGTGCCACGTCTCCCGAAGTGCCATTAGCGTATTCCTCCGGGGTCGAGCAACGCTTGAATATAGCTTGCTGAGTCATAGGAACACAAATAAAATGTTTATTTGACTGCTATAAAAGCGGGGCCAACACTGGAACCACAACTGACGTTAACCCGACATGACGCCTGTATCATAGAAGTAGACATGTAATTTTTATTGCTTTGTTATAAAATTAGATAGTCAGCACTGCAACCACAATTCACGTTGCACTGACTTACGCCTGCATACGGATCTTTTCCCAAAGCAGTTTCAGGACCTGGCGTGGCTCTGTGGTAGAATACCTGACTTCCATGCAGAAAGCTTGGGTTCGATTCCTACTGGGATCATGACTTTTATTATTTGCATTCGTCGGATTAACACGGCCGATGTCGGTTTTTCTTAACGCTCTCGCATTTAATTACCAATGTATGTGCTCGCCGTTCCTGGGTACATATAAACTGTCATTCACCTGTTACACATACCCGCATACTGCGGCCCGTGGTATAAAGTATGTGCGACACGTGTCCAGAGGAAAGGGTTTAAGACGTATGCGACAGTATTTTAACGTTATTCGTGCCATGACCAGTCAGTCATATTCGTCAAACCCTCTCACCTTACCATAACAGTTTTAGTCTACACCAATATTAGCAGGCGATCACGAGAGCACCAGACGTAGGCAGCTAGATAGATAGATAGATAGATAGATAGATAGATAGATAGATAGATAGATAGATAGATAGATAAATGTTTATCATTTAAAAACTTTTATGCCACCTTCTACTAGAGTTGGGTACGCGTTACATCGATAGCTGCAAATACTTGCACAGCGGTTGATAACTATCGATGGCACTACGTTGCGAAGCTGGTGGTGTACTGAGAAAGATCAGCTATAGATTATTTGCATTGTGGAGGCATGCGGATCAAGCGCAGCCACCACGATGAGATGCCTTACGCGTGAAACCCACTGCTCGCAGGAGGACGAGCCCACCTCCAACACTTCCAAGACGTCGACGTCGTTGCGCACTCGCAACAGGAGCGTTGGCCAGCCTGCTCAGCATCCTCGGAGACACATCCATTGCCAACATCATGGAAGTAAGACAGAAACTATGTTCATTGGTTTGATTCGTTCCCTTTCGCGAATAACACCTCCGCCGGTACAACAATACGACGCCATGGGTTTTGATATATCTTCTCGTGTTAGTTATAGAAATTTCCGCTGAGCATTCACATCTTTAGAATGTCCTCACTTCTTCGTTTGCCACAACCGAATCGCAATTTTCGTTTTTTTTTTGGCTGTTGTTGCGGAGGAATTCTTTCAGTTTAATTGCGTTTGCTTAGGATTCTTGTGTGTGTTGTACGCACAACCCAAATGTGAATCAATTCGCCAGCTTTCAGTTATGTTGTGAAGTTGCGCTTATTTGAATACAGTCTATACCTCATCTTTTCCGGCCAAGTGGCTTGTGCCAGGCAGACCCTGGCGGAAACTAAAAGGCGGTGCTTTTCTGGCTCGGCATGCGCCTCATCACAGGCTATGTGGCGCGCAGGCAGACACAGAGAAAAAGCTTTATTGAGGGAAAGTGACTTTCGACCCCTCGGGGTCCCTGGAGCATTGCGCGGCCGCTCGCTACGTCTAAATCTTGTGTTATCTTTGTTCATCACGTCCGTCGCCCAAGTCACCGTAGCAAGAAGCTATGTCGGGTTCGTAGACGAGAACAGGACCTGCGAGTCCTCCCAGGTTCAGATGGGTGTTCACGTAACTTGTCTTAGTGTCCATTTAGCGTAGTCATGCTCGAAAGCTTTTGAATGTGCCCTTCAACTGCATTGAAATTTAATTTGTAATTAACGAACGTACAGGTTTGACTTTCGAGCAGTTATCTATCGCAGTGCTGCCGCAGCAATTAATACTATCCAAATTTGTTTTCTTAAGAGCTGCAAGTACAAGACAACATTGCTGTAAAAAGATTTCCATGTAAAATTAAAATTTCCATTCAGCAGGCTTAACTGACCGGGTGCACGATTAACTGGAGTACACGATGTTCTTGCGCTTTGTTTCTTTGCATGAGTTCGGATTGTGCTTGTAACCATGATAGGATGTTACTTATGAAGTACGCACGAGTAAATACGTAGCACTGTGGTGTCTACTATCGACATGTCGCAGGCATAGGTCGGCAAAAATTGTGGAGCTCACTCAGACTCACTCACGAAATATATTTGGCGCTTTGGACTCACTCACACTCAGACTCACCAAATTTTTTTTCAGCCGGACTCACTCGGACTCACACCAACCAAAATTTTCTTCAACCGGACTCACTCGGACTCAAACTCAACAAAATATTACTCACCCGGACTCACTCAGACTCAGACTCACGGCTGCATCTGAGTCTGAGTGAGTCCGACTGAGTCGACTCATGAGTCCGTTAGCTTTGAATTAGCTTTTTCGACCATAGTTTCAATGCTTTTTGACATCAGTATCTCGCGTTTTTGGAGCTAATCTTGGTGCCTTTTGATGCAGTACCTTCGAATACGAGTTGTGAGTGGTTGCAAACCAGTAAGGACACTTCTCTTGAAAGAGGTGACAACATAATTTATATTTATCAAGAACTTCCCTGGAAGAGTTGGCAGCGATGAGGTCAAGGCACCCCCCCCCCCCCCCCCCCCACCTACGTAATCCACGCCTCTGATCAATAAATATTGAAATAGTGTACGAACGATACTGCTTTCGAATACGTGTGAGTAGACGTGAGTAAAAAGTGAATTCAGGTAAGGCTGATAATAAGTGAGAAGATGGGTAGATAGGACCATAGGTCGGCAAATAAAAGTGGAACTCACTCAGGCTCACTCAAGAATTATACTTTGCGCTTTGGACTCACTCAGACTCAGACTCACCAAAATTTTCCTCAGCCGGACTCACTCGGACTCACACTCACGAAAATTTCTTCAACCGGACTCGCTCAAACTCAAACTCACTAAAAGATTACTCACCCGAACTCACTCAGACTCAGACTCACGGCTCGATCTGAGTCTGAGTGAGTCCGAGTGAGTCGACTCATGAGTGAGTTCGCCGACCTATGGTCGCAGGCGTACAGTGCTTGTAGAATTGATGTTGAAATATACCTGCACATGTTGTAGGTCCAGTAATGGAGCCCAGAGCCACCATTAACCATATAGCATATTACATGAGACATCCGTAAGAAGGCTTTGTTGTCTGTAAGCAAATAACTCCATTATAATTTAGAAATAACTCGCATCATGCGATCCCCGCGTCTAGTACCCGGCGAAAGCAACTTGCCAGTGAAAGAAGATCATATGCGTGCGCACGGGGGGAGGGGGGGGGGGGGGGGGCAGAGGCGGCGGTGGCTCCGCCAGGTCACCTAGGAGGGGGGGGGGGGGGCGCAAAATCAGCCCTATACATTGAGATAATAGGAACGGGAGTGCTGCGACGCGCGGGGGGGGGGGTGGCTCTGGGACGAACCTTCGCCCCCCCCCCCCCCCCCCTGAAGCGGATTCCTGCGCACGCCTATGAAGAAGATTATATAGTGAAAGCAACGTATCACCTCTAGTTCTACGGAGTAAGGTTCGTATAATTTTATACTTAAATCATATAAATAAACGCAAACATTCCCTTACTACCTTAATAAAGGATGGTTGCTTGCTGGGCTAGTTGGTTCATTTCAACAGCGCTCTTTACACTCTGTCTCTATTGTCCCTTCCAGTTTCGCGCGCTGTTATATGTGTTACCTTAATAAGCCTAATTTTAAAGCATTCCACTCTTTACAAGTTGGTATATAGCCAAGCTGTCATAACTACCACTTAGACAAGTGCCCCACCGTCTGGGTGGCTTCTATAGCGAACTAGAATAGCCTTCTGAAGGAAAAAAATGTAGCGCAAGGCAACACACGGACAGATACAGAGCACGGGACTGGCGCTCTGTGTCTGTCCGTGTGTTGCTTTGCGCTACAATTTTTTCCTTCGGAAGTCATCAACCAACTAGCCCAAGAAAACGTTTTGCTAAATAGAATAGCCTGCACTCTCCCGAACAGAAGTCTGCTTTAAGTAAATCAGCGTAGCTTGTACTGGAGGCGCAAGGCTAAAGAGACAGCGGAGCTAATGGGCAGCTTCGCACTAGTGGCCATAGAGAAATATATTTAAGTAAAGAGCGGCCACTCGAGCCCTTTCGCGGCCGAGCACGCAAGGGTCTGAACAACCGCTAGATGGCGTACCTAAGCTCGCTTCCACTCGTTAGCCAGCATATCTAATAGCCACCTCTGAAGGACCACCAAAACGCAAGTTTGACATTAAATTTTTTCAAAGGAAAAATTTTACTGATGTGCACACTCCTCCAAGTCTGCTCTACATCGTGTCCTACAGAGGACGTTTAATGAGCTACCACAAAAATCAGTAAAGTCTGTATAGAAAGTGTTGTCTTTCTAAATTTATTTTGCACCGTGAATACAACACATTCATATGGTTTAGATGAACACGTATTAACGTAGATAAAGCGTGTGTGCGTAGTCTAGTGGTAGAGACACTCGCCTTCGAAGCATGAGGGCATGGGTTCAAATCCCAGCGTCGGGAAGGAAGTTTTTGTTGTTTTATTTATTTATGCCGAAAACATTACCGGTCTGACCAGCCGCTCGTGGCGCTGAAAGCAGCGCAGTAGCTCGGCCTCAGGGCCCTACGGGAGTGTGCGCTCTTTACGAAAGTATGTTTCTCTATGCTAGTGGTGCCAAGCCTAAGGAAGTGCGAAGCTGGGCGGCCTTCCTTGTTTCTCTTTATTTATCGCTTTCTTTCTCCCTCTATTTCATCCCCCCTGTTTTTCTGTGTTTCTTGTTTATCTTTTCTCTCTCTCCCGCTTTATTTTTATTTTTCTTGGCTTTCTTTGTCTCATTCTTTCTCTAGTTCTCGCTCTCTTCCTCTTTCTTGGTCTTATTGCTCTTTCTTTATTTATTTCTTTCTCATTCTTTATGTGCTATGCTTTACTCTATCTCCCCCCGTCCTTTCCATCCTCCTCACGCTCACTTCCCTTTTCAACCCCCCTTGCTATTCGATAATATACAAGGCCATGCTACGTTCTGTCAGCGCGCCTGGATAGTCGACTGGTTAAGACGCTCGCCTTCGAATCGTTGGCACGCGGGTTCGAATCCGCGGCCTGGTGAGGAATTTTACGCCAAGCTTTTCTCTCTGTCTATCTCTGCCTCTCTCTCTTACCCTTTTGCTATACGCCGGACATCGGCGCACGTTTTCTGGGAGCGAAGCGGAACACGAAGAGGACAAAGAGGAAGAAGACGAGGAGAGCGCGTGCCGGTTCATGATGATGATAGTTTCGGGTCGCGAAAGACAGTCTACACCGACATAGAACAGCTTCGCTGTTAAAAGTGAAACTGACAACCAACCATTTGTGAGTCGCGAGGAAATCCGTAAGAATTTCTCAGAAGGAAAGCTTAATTTTCAGTTGCCGTAAAATGCGTCCTGGTCCTGAGATTTTTAGCAGCGAAGCTGTTTAAGACGGCCGTAAAAACTTTGGTGTGCACAAAAGTGTACAAAAAGCTATCACCATCATGAACGGGTATATGCCACAGAAATTGGGCAGATCCTACAACTCACCGCAGGTCCCCTAAAAACTATGTTGCAGGAGGGCGGCAAATACCAATTAAAGATTCCAAGACAGACATAACTAGTAATTGAGAAAAGCTTTAACAAACCACTGAGATTACCCCGTGATAAACACCGTGGCCGCGCGCTTCAGCTCCCATATGGAGTGCTTCAGCGGTACGTTCACTAGGGAATGGGAAATGCAATGGTGGCTGCGAGGATACGCCATACCGATGGAAGCCCTAAGTGAACGACGACGTGACCGTAGATCTATGGGAGGTGCGGACACTCAGTTTCAGCGCGAGTTTGTTTCTGGAGTTTGGACATCCTTGTCGTGTCTGTGACGGTCTGTGGTTTAACTTAGTGCAAACTTTGCCATTTCAATCCTTCCTCCACCTTGCCGGACTTCATAGCTGATTCATAGAAATCTGTTTTCCGTTTCACCATAGCATGGGCCACTTTCTCAGGCGCTGGCGGTACACCAGCTGTCTCACATTTGTAAAGGGCACGTGTCGCCAGGTCCTGGTGCAAATTGTTGTAAATGACACGTTCTACACAAGCGCTGACGTCACGGTATACAGCAAACCCTCTGAAACCTATGTTGAATACCAATGGCACATCCAGATCAACTTTTTTCTGCTCTGAGTGGAGCAATCACATTCCAATGGCAGAATGGGAGCGTGAATTGTCTGTTCCAATGGGATATTGAGAGCAAATTATGGATCGCTCCGTGGAGCAACAATTGTTGCTCCGCCAAAATCGGCGGATTTGACCGGAAGTTCGCGTGACGTATTCTGTCACGCGAGCTTCCGCACCCCCTCACACCCCATCACTAGATTTCCGGGTAACTGCTCCCGTCGAGGCGCACGCGTTCCAATCGTAGATTTGGCGAGAGCGATCCCGCTTGGATCTATGAGCTCCGTTCGCGATCCGGCGGGGCGCTTGCGATCTGTCATTAGAATTCAGCACTGGATGATCCACGTCGATATTGCCAGGTGAATTCGCAGGGTGTGTCAGTTATGACGCACGAAAAAATCTGGTAGAAAGAGTGAGCAGCAGCCCTTTTGAAGGTTCGAAGGGGTGTTACAGCTTCAGTACCGGTTCCGTGCCAATGTATGTTACTATGTACCAAGCACGAGCAAACGCACAGATGGTGGGCGCTGGCGCTGCTATGTATTCAACCCGTCAACGTCAACAGCAGTACGCGTTGAGAAATTACAAGTGCGTCTCCAAGGCTTGTAACGTAGTCCAGCGTTGAGCACGCCACGTATCTTGGTAGGGCCCGCACCTTGCGCTATGGTACACAATATACCTTTCTATCGCGAATCCGCCTGAGGGGGCGGATTCGCCATTAGAATTAAAAATCGATTGGGCACTACAATGTGCCACAAATTTTGAATTCCTAAGGTGAGATTAGGCAGCCGAGCCCGATGTTTTATGAGTAGAACTGTGCTCTATTTGTGTAGTTCCGAAATCAAACTCTCGCGCGTGCCCGTACATTCCCCGTTTTCAGTGTTTGGCACACAAAGTATAACGGCGACTTTGAGCCATTTAGTGCGTAGCGCACAAAAAGCAGACTGTTTATTGTTGATACAAATTAAAGATCCCGCAGAAGCTGTACTAAGAGCATCCAAGAGATGAAACATGCTCAGTGAAATTTTTTTCTGCTTACGATGTTGTAACGTGCGGCGAATTGCGCAAACCTCGAAACTTACTAGATTGAGATATTCATACCTTAACTCGAATCGACGATATTGGCCTGAATTTCTTGATTCCAATTCAATGCATTCATGTTCTCCTTCGTAACTCGTCGCGAGGAGCTTTTTGCCATCGTTAAATCTGTTTCGGCCTCCGAAAGCCCAGCATGGCGATGAAAAGCGGTGGCGCCCTTGTAATCAAATCGACGTCGCGGCACAATGGGCACCGAGCAGCAACTACATATATACACGCGATACATGCCCTCTCCGCCAGCGCGCGGAGATCTGGAGCGAAGACGGCAATCGAGAGCGACTGTAAACTAACGAAGTCTCTGCGCGGTACCACGTGACGCCGGTTGGCCAATAGCGACGCAGCGTCAGCCTCGGAGAGGGCGGAGGAGGGAGAAAAAAGAAGCGGAGTGCTGTCTTCAAAGTATGTCGCTACTTTACGAAGTTCAAGGGGCCTTAGTTTACCGAGAAGCGAAGCCTGGATAGAGAAGGAGAAGGCGATACGAACTGCGTCCAATGCGCTATCGCGTTCTAGACTTGAAGGCGAAGCTCGAGCGTCCTCGAAGTTTTTTAGAACTCTACTGCCATCAATTCCGCTATCATAGGTTAATTGTTAGCGAGGAAATGAAAGGCAAAGTTTAATGCATGAATTTCGCGTCGAAGTTTCAGCGAGTTAACGTTAGTGTGGTGACACTGATTTCAAGGCCTTTCAGAATATTTTGGCCGCGTTTCTAAGACTCGATGTGTTGAGACTTTGTGTACCTTAAAACATAATGTAAGCAATCAAGCTGTTGCGCGAACTTGAAGCATCGTCATCTGTCCTGTGGGAGCACCGTAGCTTACCAAGCATCACCTCGCGGCGGCAAGAGTAGTGCTTGTGAAATAGTACCCTTCATGGTGTCATTCTGGACATTGCCACCAATAGCGCTCTAGCCTATTCGGATATCTAGTTTAAGCATTATTGGACATCGCAGGGCTCGTCTCGGACGGACGTGCTGCGGCACGAAGAGGACCGCTACGATGCGTGGGAGCGCGGAGAGATGGACTACATGGGTGTTGACGCGTTCGTCCACATCCAGCGCAAGCTGGACCAAGCCATCAAGGGTCCGCCAAGTGGTGAAAAGCACGAGAAAGACGAGGAATCCCTATCGGAGTCTACCTACCTGGACGTACTCACCGACACCTGAACGAGACTCCACAGATCTCGGCCGCTGCTTCTGAGAAAAATAAAAACAGAAGCCGTGCCTCATAACTAATAACTGGTGGAGTTTAAAGTCCCAAAACCCCGGTACACAGTAAACCAGTTCGCACCTTTGAAGGGGGTTTTGCCGTGTTTATAACACCCTTACATCCAATGAAAAGGGTGTTTTCACGGACCAAAACACCCTTGCCATGGGATGTTGCCAGTGGCCTTAACGCCCTTATCATGGGGTGTTTACAGTGGCCTAAACATCCTCATCACTGAAAAACCGTGAAAAACCGTGAAGGCAGGGGACATGCAATTACAGAAGACATCAGCAATGAAGACGCACGCACACGCCTGACCATATATACACGACATAGCTTATCGTAAAATTGACGGAGCGGTCGCGCTACACAGCCTTGCACCGGCCATTAGGTTCTGCATCAGTTGTGAGGCAGAACTATCGATGACACTATCGATACTATCGATGGTAATAGAAACTATCGATAGCGCTATCGATAGTTTATACTATTGATAATTTTATACTATACGACCGTTAGTATAAAATCAACCGCGCGAACTCATTGCAGCATTAACTTGATTCCCCGAGTGTGTGGAGCAAGAGGAGCAGGCTGAAGGGCACGAATGTTGGCATGCTTGCGCTCCTGCGCCATGATTCTTGGCTGACACATGACAATTGAATTAAATTATTCAGGTGTCCAGGAAACGAGACAGTTACAACTGACGGTACTGTGCAGCTTCAAATTTATATCACATTTTGGAATTTTGAAGTAAAGATATCAATAAATAGGTTTGTTAATTTTAAGGTGCAAGTGCTTACTTTTGAATATCAATTTATTGATGGACGTATTGCCGCATTTTCACTGCTGGAATACTTATTTCGCCAAAAAAATTGCTCATAAATTAAGTAAACTGAGTATTTCTGAAAGTAGGCTACCGCAAATGTTTTTTTGCAATATCCCCGGCCGCCAACAGCAGTCATACAAAGCACTATTGATATTGTTAAGGCGTTTATTTGCCGGTACTCGGAGATACTGCGTAATGGCGAATGTCACGGCCAGGCACGAACTCTCAGCGCGAGCGGCGTCCTTTTTGCAGATGACCCACTAGAAGGCTCTCAGGAGTGCAACCCATTTCTAGGTTCCAATGCATCGCTACAATTACCCCGGGGACGAAAAGGGAGCCGGCGGGCGACCTAACAGCTTGTCACTATGAGCGGGTCATAGTAGGCCTTCAGACGCTCCACGTTGACAATGTCGCGTCCTCGACGGCGCATGTCCGAAGATTGTTCGATGGGTTCGATCAGGTAGTTGACCGGAGATGTGCGCTCGATGACACGGTAGGGGCCTTCGTATTTCGGCAGTAGTTTTTAAGAGAGGCCAGCTGCGGAGGTAGGGACCGAGACCCATACGAGCGCTCCAGGGAGGAACGTGGGCTCAGAAGTGGCGGAACCATTACGAATACTCTTCTGCCGCTCTTGTTCATTCGTCGTGAAGGTCTTGGCGAGCTCGCGACACTCTTCAGCAAGCCTGGCTGTGTCAGAAATAGGGGCACACTCAGATGGGTCCGGCATGTACGGGAGTATCGTGTCGATGGTGTGCGATGGGTGCCGTCCGTATAGCAAGAAGAAGGGTGAAAAACCAGTAGCGCTCTGAGGGGCGGTATTGTAAGCGTAGGTGACGAAGGGCAGTATAGCATCACAATTCGTGTGGTCGGCGGCGACGTACATCGAAAGCATGTCGCCGAGGGTGCGGTTAAAGCGTTCGGTGAGGCCATTCGTCTGCGGGTGGTAAGCAGCAGTTTTGCAGTGGACAGAATGGCACTCCGTGAGGATGGCTTCGACGACTTCCGACAGGAAGACACGGTTATGGACGCAAAACTTTGCCGCTTACTCCGAAAAGTGACGACGCCACTTTCTGGGATGTCCCTCCGTACCGCTAGTTCGCAGAGTATTCATCCTACAGCAGTGTGCACAGCTCGCGTCGTCATTCGGGACGTTCTATATGTCTTCGAGTTCATCATCATTACTGCATGCTCCCACGACGTCATCCTGGGATGGGACTTTCTCTCCCGCCACGACGCCGTCATTCATTGTGCCTCCGCCGAAATTGAACTCTCACCGTTCGCACATTTGACGCCAGTATATAGTCCCTCGGCAGTGCCATAGGTCGGCACTTTAAGGGAGTACTCACTCAAACTCACTCACCACAATTTTTTCAGCCTTCGCACTCACTCACGTTCACACTCACGTCCACTCACACTCATGAGTACTCACTCACGTTCACACTCACCTCCACTCACACTAATGAGTACTCACTCATACTCAACTCACCACGTTCAAATGAGTGTGAGTGAGTGTGAGTTGAGTGCACTCATGAGTGAGTGTGCCGAGCTCCATGGGTCGGCACTTCAAGGGAGTACTCACTCAAACTCACTCACCACAATTTTTTCAGCCTTCGCACTCACTCACGTTCACACTCATCAGTACTCACTCACGTTCACACTCACGTCCACTCACACGCATGAGTACTCACTCATACTCAACTCACCACGTTCAAATGAGAGTGAGTGAGTGTGAGTTGAGTGCACTCATGAGTGAGTGTGCCGAGCTATGCTCGGCACTGAGCAAGATCCTCGTCAAAGACGATACCACAGTGCCTCCAAGCTCGTCAACGGCTGTGTCGGTCTACTGCGCCGGTCTCTCCGACACAGTTGCACTCCTTTCGCCATCTGACCGTGGTTGTAGTAGGAAAGGGTTGCTGGTACCTTTCGCGACCGTGCAATTAACTCAGGGCAACACCGCTATTTTTGTGACCAACCCATTTCTAGGTTCCAATGCATCGCTACAATACTATTGATAGTAATGTCGGCAGTAATACTACCGACATATACTACTGACAGCACTATCGATCGCACTATCAATAATAGTATCGACAGTAGTACTAGCGATAGTTTCTTTACACTATCGATAGTTCAGAAGAAACTACCGATGTTACCGATAGTCAATTTTCCGATATTCTGCATCACCAATATATAGCCATAGTATCCTAGATCGCCATTTAGGGCCGCTGGGGATATTCCTGTTGCATACAAATGAACATTAAACATTAACAGAATAGGCGTAGAGTTCAGGTGTGCTTGTAGATAGCTCGAAAAGGGACATATCTTTTAATCTAAACTGGCCTAATATCCATCAACTTTTTAATGAGCGAGTCCCAGTTATCTGACACGCTGTCGTATAGGCCAAGCGTCTTTCGATAAGTCGTAATACCCTTAGCTCCTAAAGGGTGTTTAGTGAAAACATTACCCCTTAAAGGGACACTAAAGAAAATAACGATATTTTGGGTATTCGTAAAGTACAATTCCACAATCCCGAAAACGTCACTCTTACCACGAGACGGCACTTCGTAAGCGACCAAACGCGCGAAGAGAAAATCATAGAGTTAATATAACAGACTCTAGAGGAAAAGCTGGGCCACTAAAGCTATAACCACGCGAGCGGCGACATCTTGGAACGTTGTCACAGTTGCCATTACAGTAATTTACAGAAGCGCTAAATATGGCTTTTGAAAACACTCAAATTCTCGCAATAAAAATAGTAAACAAGCGTGTTTACGTATTATAAACGAACGGAAATAGTTTGATGTTCATATCAAATACTTTTAGGAAAGATACAACAGTCATTTAAGCAATTTACTGCACGCGGAAAGGAGCATTTGCAGGTTTGTTTACTAGATGGCGCCACCATCCTTGTATCGTGTCAACATTTCTGAGCGTTGCCGCGCAGCGTGCGGCTGATTGCGCCGGCTTGCTTGCGTGCGTGTTTTTTTGTTGCCACGAGCTAAAAGCTCGACTTTATGTGACAGTCTCTTAACTGCGATGCAATAGAGAGCCACGAAACAAGCAAAAATGCCAGGGGTTATTGCAGCATGCAGTGGCGAGTGCGAGTGAACGTCACCCGAAAGCTGAGTATCGTTCCATCATGGCGGCTCCCGAGCGGTTATAGGTTTTAATTATAGTGAACTAGAATATACTCTAGTGGCGCGACCGGCCGGGCTCCGGCGTCAGCCTTTCACACGGATGCCGCGAGGTGGCGCCGCTGCTACTTTTCCTAGGAGCTTCGGCCGCTTCGGCGGCGTTGTCGGGCCGTCGCGTACTCTTGCAGAGCTACACTTGTGGCTACATCGAACGCGCGTGTTTGCTCCATGGTTCATGCAAATGTAAAATTACCAGGTTAGTTACTGCGTGGCTCAGCGGTTTGTAGTTACATATTTCGACCAAGAATATATATATATTGTAGGGAACAATGTGAGACGACGACGAAGCAGCCAAGAAAGCAAGCCACAGCGCTAGTGGTAGCAACGCGAACGGAGCTTGTGCTTGCCTGGATTTTGGCTGCTTGACGCCTCCCGTTCTGTGACTTTCGCCTTTGACTTCCCTAGCGCTTCCTTGACGTTATATATATATACACCATGATCGTAAAGTTAAGCGCGGCACTGAAGTGACGAGCACGGGACAGGGATAACACACACAGGAGTTTGTGTTCTCCCTGTCCCGTCCTCGTCCCTTCAGTGCCGCGCTAAACTTTATGATCATGTTACACCAACAAGGCCAACAATCTACCCTTGGTATATATATATATATATATATATATATATATATATATATATATATATATATATATATATATATATATATATATATATATATATATATATATATATATATATATATGTATATATATATATATATATAAGGAACAAGAAAGAAAATACGACTTTCGTTGGTTTGGCACTGTATATTCTTACTAACGTTCCGTCTGGTGGACCAGACTTTGACAGTCTGGTCCACCAGACGGAACGTTAGTAAGAATATACAGTGCCAAACCAACGAAAGTCGTAATTTCTTTCTTGTTCCTTATATATATATATATATAAACCACTTGCGCTATTAACATTCGCTGCACAACGATTGCTCATCACTTGCACACACTTACGGCGCGTTTCCACTGTTATTGTGGTGCTGGCTTATTATATAGGAGGTCACGGCACAAGACAGTGCTCAGCATAGAAAATGAAAGGAGGGGCAGCTCTTTATTCGGATGGTTGAAAGATGCCAAAAAGGATTACAAGATAACAAATTCAATCTCTCTAATTTAAAACACTTTATCAAAACTATTCGAAGATTCGGAACGAAGAACACTCGTTAGATGGACATGTGAAGAACTTAACATCTACTGGGCATTAGGTGCTTGGCTGCTTCGCGTTTTTCTTTTTTGCATTATTTTCGTTCACGCTTTTAGTTAGAAAGTGCAGACGAGTAGTCATGTAAAAAACTACGACTCTGGTGCAGCGCTTTCAGATGTTTTTGTTCAGCCTTAACTTCGCTAAGGATGTTCAGTATGCACGTTAATAACGTGCAGCTGTACGTTAATGCAGCTGCACGTTAATAACGTGCAGCTCTAGCAAATTTAAACACGTTGTGAAGGCTTTTTTCTAAATCATGAACGAACTTGAACAACAAGCTGGACGGATACAGCAGGCCACCACTGTATTTCATGCGTGTGAACTGTGCACGATAGTTGAGACTTTCTGCCCACTCCTTTTGCATTAGAAGTAGTTTCATGCACTCTTCGCACCCAAACTTCATTATGCACTTCCGCGCTACATAACCTGCTGTATAAAATGTAAGCCGATTATCGCTGGCAGATATGACACACGATGCATGGTCAGGCGCACTCTCTGGGAGCGAGCTCGCGAGCTACATGTTTGTTGGTACGGGATGTCTGACAAACTATAGACAGCTGCTCCACCACGGTCCTTGCGAGAGAATGCAGCAGAGTGCACCGGTTCACGTGCAGTAGAGTAGCTGCAGACAAAGCGATATGCGGGATTCAGGCAGCCGTGCTAGACGCGTCGAACTAACGCGCTGAGTGACTCCCGCGCTCCCGTCGCGCGCTCGCGCCTAGGAAAAGGCGCAGCAGCGCCACGAGAAACCCTAGCGGCGGTCCGTGGTGTTTCCGACCGCCAAAAGAGGCGGCGCGGCTTGGCGGTCGTGCCACTAGAATGTTCTAGTTCACTATAGTTTTAATGCATGGGCCCTATGGGGAGCTTTTCCTCTAGAGTCAGTATATTAACTCTATGGAGAAAATGCGGGTGGAGACGCCACCTTGAGATTCCCGCACCAAACACCGTGACGTCATAGATTTTGACGGCGTCTACCATGTCATACTTAGTTCCTAATCGGTTAAAATCGAGTACATTGTCATCTGTGGGGGTCATAGACCGAACATACGAAGCTTCAGAAAATTTCATCGAGTAAATGTCGCGAAAATACGAAAAAATACATTTTGAAATCAGTGACGTCACATCCGGAGATTACGGCGCCAAATTTAAAAATGAAACTTCAAGCTCGCGACATTAGAGTTCTCAGAGTACAGTTTATCAATCTAAACCAAGTCATTGTTTCGCTTTAGTGTCCCTTTACAGGCTATTCGGGGAAGGAAAACATCCTTACACCCTAACTGCAAAGCCTGGTTAGGCAAAAGGGTGTTTTGCTGCTTGAAACCGCCTAAAGGGTGCAAAGTGGTCTGTCTACAGCGTATGATTGTTGGGGACGCCGTAGTGGAGGTCACCGGAAATTTCGAGCACTTGGGGTTCTTTAACGTACGGGCTAGAGCATTTTTGCCTCCATCAAAAATGCGGCTGCCGCGGTCGTAATTCGGTCCGGCGACCTTCGGGTCAGCACTGGACAAACACAAACTCTAGACCAGCCTGATGTGCCACACCTGTCTCTAGCCAGCTAATAAAAAATTGGGGGGACCCTTAAGTGACAGTGACAAGAACTTTATTGATACGTCCTGAGGAAAATGATTAAGGTGAGCCGAAGGACCCTTATGCTTCGCCTTTAAGAGTTGAACGCAATAGCGGTATCCTGTCCCTAGTGCGTATTTCAACCTCTTAGTGCATGCTTGCTAGGCACCCACTACGTGGGCACCACTACGTGGTCTTAAAGGAATACGCGCAGTAACGTGTATGCCATTTGTAATGGGCGGCCGGCTTTGAACCACGAAGTCGTTATGATATTTACGTGTTGTGACGCCCGATGGCAATGTACGCTTGTACCACGCAATATTACTGCGATATTACGTGTTGCATTTTGACATATGTATGCAGGACGCGTGTGTTTGTGAATCAAGGGTTATTTTCACTGCATTTCCAAGCAGAGGAAGTTATTTTCACTGTATTTCCAAGCAGAGGCATGGCTGTGTGGTAGAACACCTGCTTGCCACGCAGAAGGCTCGGGTTCGATCCTCACTCGGACCCGGAAATTTTTATTATTTTTTTTATTTGCATCTTTCTCGATTTTTCGGTCACGGACAAGATGATGATTTTTCGCTCACAACCAACGTCGCCGACACCGACACCGACGCCGGAATTTCTGCGAAGCGAGCTCTTTAACGCTATCGCGTTAAAACCCTCAGTACCAATTCTAGTGAGAGAAATGAACTTTATTTTCGACCAGGCTCTTTGTACTTCAGCCCTAAGGCGGGTGGCCTCCTCAGTACAGGTAGCCGTGGCTTGCTGCCGCCGCCCGAGCCCTGTTCACCAGTCGTAGCTGGTTGTCAGGGTCTTGGTTGGTTGGTTGGTTGGTTGGTTGGTTGGTTGGTTGGTTGGTTGGTTCCATATTGTTTTGGCGCAACCCACCTCGGGGGATAGGCCATGAAATCGGACGGTGTCTTGCTTAAGAAACTAATTCACATTACTGGAGGAAAGGGTTGAAAATAAATTGCATCACAGATTAGTATTCTAAATTCTCAAGATTAAAAAAAAAAGAAGAAAAAACGAAAAAAAAAGATAAACCTATAGAGAAGCAACAAAAAAAAATATATATATAGCTGTAATTAAGACAATCGAAGTGATCTAACCTTAACATTCCATTCTTTTAGAGTCTCTTAAATAATTAGATACAGCGTTGAAAACGCTCCTGTGGCTAAAACCAAAGGTGGTAGCACCAAATGAAAGAATCACCGGAAGAGTCAAATTCAGGGCTAACTTTCGTAGGGGTTCTTCGAGTAATCTTTTTCTTTGTGTTTTAAATCTTCGGCACGTCAAAAAGAAGTGCTCCAGAGATTCGCTCTCATTACAGTGAACGCATAAAGGTGACTGAGCCAGACCCGACCTATGAAGGTAAAAGTTCAGTGGGGGGGACTCGACATCGTAGCCTTGTAATTAATATTTCCTCCTTTCTACATGAACACCACCTGCTCTGCCAAGGAAACTTTAGCTGTGGGAACTCTGATAATGATAAAGGAGATTTATCGAAGTTATTGGCCGTAGTAAGTTTTTCGAATCGTGCTGCTGTGACATACGCCGACGTGGGCAGTACAGACAATACAGGGCCATCGTGGGATGATACTGCAAGTGCATCCGCACATTCATTAAGAGCTAAACCTCTATGGCCTGGTACCCACACTAATCGAACGAGTCGTACATGTCTGGGAATTAGTGAATAGAATGTCTCTAAGGTACTCGATAAGTTAGGTGCGCTTAAGGCCGAACAGACAGAGAGGCAGTCTGTTAGAACGACCACCGATGACAGACACTGGGGCAATTTACGCAATGCTAGGACTATTGCCAGCAATTCAGCCTGGTAAATAGGTGTAAAGTCCGGTAACCGAATAAAGAAATTCCAATCCAGAGAGAACGATACGATTCCCACACCTGCCTTCTCTTCACAAACAGAAGCATCAGTCGCTATGACAGTGGTTGTTTCCAGATTGGCCAAATGATCCTCCAATATGCCATTTAGATATTGATATGGTAAATTTTTAGCGTTGTTAGGGTATATATCATCAAATTCAATCCTAATTGTTTCAACAGTGCTGAGTATAAGTACTTCCCAGAGGTGAACTTTTAATGAGTCCAAAAGTCTCTGTGTATAAATGACTCGGGGGGCAATGTAATCTAGACCATTGGTGGTTAAAAAATGAGGCCTGCTGGTTAATGAAAACATACTATGATCTCCTCTGTGGGGATGCATATATTTTGAGAAATGTTCGTACTGTTAGAATATGAAATCTTTTTATAAGAGAAGGTAGGCGTGATTCTTCATATAGAATATTGATCGCAACAAATTTAGGTAGTCCCAGACATAACCGTAACGATTCACGTTCTAAGAGAAGCAGAGGTCGAACTTTATAAGCCGGAGCGCCAGAAAATAAAACGCAGCCAAATTCCAGTATCGGTCGAATGTACATGCAATAAATCATGACGAGCACCTCTCTGCGCAAACCGGCACGTTTGTTGCTGAGCCTTACGCAGCATGCCTACTGCGCGTGCTCCCTTAGCCGCCATGTTTTCTATATGGGGACTCCAGTTAAGTTTTTCGTTGTAGGTTACCCCTAAATACCTGACTGACTCGACCTGAGGTATGACGTCTTGTCGGTACAATAATGAAATTTGTACTGGGACATTCTGTGCGAAAACTACGATTGCGCTTTTATTAATATTGAGTGATAAGTTAATACCGTCCAGCCACGTTTCCAGACTATTCATATATGTCTGCAGAATTTGGTAAAGTGTGTGTATGTCTGCTGATGAAGCAAAAAATGCGATGTCATCAGCATACACATACGCCTGCACATCGTGCTGTTTGGGAATAGTACACAGAAGTACATTAAATAATAATGGAGATAACACTGACCCTTGCGGGAGACCTCTCGTTTGCCTATATTTTGAAGAATTGACGCCGGATTGCGAGCAATAAAACTCCCTATCATTTAAGAAAGCATAGACCCATGCCACAAAGTATTGTGGCAGTCCTAAGTTCTTAAGGGAATCCATCAGTTTCACATGCTCCACACTGTCATAGGCTTTCGTGATATCTAAAGTAACTAGAGCGGAGTATTGTTTCTGATATCGAGCAAGCTGTATTCTACTTTCTAGATCAACGTGCGCACACCAAATGGAGCAACCACGCCTGAATCCAAATTGACATGGGCTCAGTGTCATGTTTTCCGACATCCAGCGATCTACACGGCTATGTAAAATTCTTTCGACGAGTTTTACTAGATTCGATGTGAGTGCTATAGGCCTGATATTATCTAAGGCAAACCCAGCGCCCTGTTTTTTTAACAATGGTATCACTTTCGCAACTCTCCAATCAGGTGGGATCCAAGAATTTCTAATTGAGTGATTCACAATTTCGAGTAGGCCAAGGGGGGTAAATTTTATGCACTGTTTTTATTACCGACGTCGTCATACCATCAGGACCTGGAGCGGAATTAGGTAGCATTCTTACGACATCTGCTAGCTCTGCAGCTGTGACCTCCTCAAAATCTTCACCCCTATGAGGGGACTGGGGCTGGTACAAGAGAACAGTCGTAAAGCGACTTTCTAGGCCCTGAGCTATCTCTTCGAGAAAAGTCTTCAGTTCAGTCGGTGTTGATACCACTGATTCTAGGTTTTTTAAGTACCGGTAGAACTTTCTTGGTTCTCAGAAAGCGAAATAGTGCTTTTCTGTTATCCTTCTTTGAAAGAAACTCAGATCGTTCGCTGTCGAATTTGTCCTTCGCATTGGTAATGGTTCTCTTAAAAATAGCAGCCGCATACTTGTAGTCACTCCAGTTGCGAGGGCACTGATTGAAAAGTAATTTTTTCCATGCAGCTTTTCTTAGCCTATACACCCGCGAACAGTCCGGATTCCACCAAGGGTTGGTAGAAGCGGTTTTGGATCTTTGTATGGTGAATTTGGAATTATTCAACGAATCTTTTATGATGTCGCTTAATCTGATGGCGTCCGGTTTGCCATCAACTATTCGGTGAGATAAAGCCCTTCGTAATACTGTCGCGAATGTGCTGAAGTTTATATGCGTATCCGGTGGTCTAATCATGAAAGTTACTGGGCATACCACCTCAAACAGTATAGGCATATGGTCACTACTTGTGCCAGAATTAATAGCATACCATGTTGAGATAGACAGGTTAACACTAGTAAAAGTCAGGTCAAGCACAGAATAAGACTTATCACACATAAAGGTGGGAGTTCTGGAGTTGATACATACAACGTTGTTCTTATTAGCCCACTCCCACAGACGCTTCCCATTCAAATCAGTTCTATAACCCCACGAAATATGATGAGAATTGAAGTCCCCCCACTAATATAATATCTTTTAGGCAATGTGAAACTGCGGTATCTAGAACGGCAGAATTTTGTACACCCGCTGGAAAATAGGCATTAATTAAAGAAAATGGTTGGTATCCCGGAATGGTAATGTCTAACGCTAGAATTTCGCTTTCTGAAGTCATTGACCGATAACTAATTTTAGCTCGATGAGCGATTTTAGAGGACATAAATATTGCCAAACCGCCACTCCGAGAGGAACGGTCTAAACGAAATGAGCGCTAATTTTTTAATTTTAAAGCACTTTTCGTCTGCAAGCCAAGTTTCTTGTAAAACAATAACATCGGGGGGAATATTGATCGCAAAGATAGAATAAATCGGTAGCTGCTGAAAAAATAGAACGGCAATTCCACTGTAATACTTTTAGACTGCCTATTTTGGTGAAATACCAGCAGCACTCACTGCTTTCTCCAAGATACTATCTTTTCCTCTGTATCCGCTTCTTTCTCCTCGTTTTCGCTTGGGTTTGATGATGGTGGCAATTTAGGATTGTTCTTGCACTCCAGCACCATGTGGCGCAGGGTGTTGCGCGTGTCCGGTGGGCAAAACTTGCAGTCCCACCCGTATGTCCCCTGGATACATTGCGTGCATCAATGTTCCATGCGAGTAAGTTCCGGCCTGGAGTCTTCTCCAGGTTACCGCTTGCTCCCTACTCAGACTCTTGTGTGCCGGCGGGTACCGCTTCCTCTGCTTCCTATAATGCGCCAAAATGTCTGAATACTTCTTCGGTATACGTTCACCCTCGTCGTGACAGCCGTCGGTACGTCTTCTCTGCGTGTCGGAGATGGCTCGGCGTACATGATCTCGAGCCCCGGCGTGCGCCGCCTGATTCCCCGCGAGAGACTCGTGTCCCGGTGTCCAGAGGATGGTCGTTTCGTCCACCTTGGTGTTTTTTAAGACATGGAGTGCAGCCTTTCCTATCCTTCCGTTCATGTACCTTCTGCACGCTTCTTGCGAATCTGTTATCACAGTAGCCCGCGTCTTCTTGCATGTAGTGATGGCCAGGGCTATGCCCAGCTCTTCCGCTGTACTCGCATCCTTGGCCCGTATAGATGTTGCTCTCAATTCTTTACCGTTTTCGTCGACCACGCTGATTGCAAAACGGTCGTTTGCAATGTACGCCGCCGCGTCCGTGTATCGCACGGCTTCTTCATTGCTGTTGGTGCGTTCTAGTGTCTGTTTGAGCAGTTGTACCCTGGCCTGTCTTCTTCCTTTATCGTATTCGGGATACATGTTTCTTGGTATACTGCTTATGTGTAAGTTGTTTCTGATCTCGTACGGAATACGCTGAGGGACGTGCATATCATCTTCGACGTGGTAACCTAGATCTTGGAGTAGGGCTCTTCCCGTATTTGTCAGCTTCAATCTCTCCAGCTGGATTGACATGGTGCGCTTCCACGAGCTCTTCCCATGTGTTGTGTACTCCCATTTTGAGCAACTTTTCCGTGGATGTTGAAGGCGACAGGCCCATGGCAATCTTGTGTGCTTTTCTGATGAGTGTGTTTATTTTAATCCGTTGGCTGTTTTTCATATCTACGTATGGGGTCCCGTACGTGATAATGCTTGTGATCAGCGCTTGGATCATTTTCGTGCAGTCTTCTTCTTTGAGTCCGTGACTTTCGCTTGTCACCCTTTTATCAGGTGACTTACTTGTTGCACGGTTTTCTGAACCTTTTCTAACTCTGCTCCACCGGCTCCGTCCTTTTGAATCAGGAGTCCGAGGATGCGAAGCGTCGAAACCTGAGGAATTACGATGCCTCCCACCTTCACTTCCGGGTCTCGTGTCTGCTGCGGTTGTCGGCCTCTTGTGCGCTTTCTTAGCACCAAGATATCTGACTTTTCTGGTGCACACGTCAGTCCACATGTTTCCAGGTATCTTTCTGTTCTGTCGACCGCTTCTTGCAAAGCGTCTTGCTGTTGGCCTGTGGATCCTCCCGTAGTCCAGATGGTGAGGTCGTCAGCATATATTGCATGGAATCCCTTCTATTTGTGTGAGTTCCTTTGGTAACGAGCTCATCGCCAGATTGAATAGCATGGGAGAAATAACAGAGCCTTGTGGCGTACCCTTCGGTGGAATTTCAAACTTCTCAGAGCACAAGTCACCTATTCCTACAGTGGCTGTCCTTTCCTTCAGAAAAGATCTTATGTAGTTATACACCTTTTGTCCGCAGTTATAGACGTTAAGGTGCTGCAGTATGGCTTCGTGGGACACGTTATCAAAAGCCCCTTTCACGTCTAGTGCGAGGATGGCTCTCTGGGTGTGCGTGGCCAGTTTGTCTATGACTTTTTCCTTGATCTGCAGTAAAATGTCTTGCGTGGACAGGTGAGCTCTAAAGCCGAACATGGTTTTAGGGACATGTCCGTTGTCCTCGAGATATTCAATCATGCGGTTGTGCACCATGTGCTCATAGAGTTTCCCAGCACATGAGGTCAAGGATAAAGGTCTCAAGTTCTGAACCTTGATGGGCTTGTTTGGTTTAGGAATCATGATTACCTCAGCATGTTTCCATTCCAGGTGGTACTTTACCGTTGTCCCAGCAGTCATTGATATATTTTAAGAGAGCGTCTACAGATGGTCCATCTGGATTCTGTAGTGTCTTGTTGTTTATTCTGTCGTTGCCCGGTGCCGTGTTGCGGGTCAACTTGCTGAGAGCCCTCTCTATCTCTGCTATCGTGAAGGGTCGATCCATTTCTATGTTTGTATTACGTTGATACTCGTCAAAGCGTGAATGTACATTAATGTTGCGCTCAGTGCCAAGGAACTTCTCCTTTACTTCTTTGATAATGTCTTCCGCTTCTCCTGGGTGGTTGTGTATGAGTCTGTGTACTTTCTGTTTTGCTGCGCTCTTGGTCTCTTTCTTGGCGAGGAGAGTTTTGAGGATCGCCCAGGTACGCTTGGTGCTTAGGGTCCCTTGAAGCTTGTTACAAGTGTCATGCCAGTTCTTTCTTTCCAGTCGTTCAGAGTACTCTTGCGCCTCCTTGACCAGCTTGGAGATTCGAATCTTCAGTTTTCGGTTGCACTTTTGACGTTGCCAGCGCTTCGCGAGGCCCCTCCGCGCCTCCCACAGGTGCAGTAAGTGGGGGTCGACAACGGGGGTGTCTCGTGACAATTTGATTACTCTTGTGTGCTTCTCCGCTCTTTCCACGACTCGTCGGGTCCACATTTCTATGTCGTCTATCGTAGCATCAACAACGCTCGCGTCTTTGCGAAAGGCTTGCCAGTCTGTTATCTTGGCTTTTCCGATCTTTTTCGCCGATTTGTTGTGTGGGATGATCGTTTCTATTATGAAATGGTCGCTGCCCAAGTTTTCGTCCATAACACCACCTCACCCTACTCAACGATCCTCAGACACCCAATTCTAGTGAACTTTTTTTTATCGAAGACCACTTATGTCAGTCAGAACACGGTTTCAATGTTACGTGTCTTCATATGCTTCGTTCACAAACGGGGGCTTAGTCCGTCCCTCCTTCCCGCGTCCCACACCACCACAACGAATGCGCGTCCCCTCCACCTCTCTCTCTCCTCTCCTACGCTCACCCCCTTTCTCTCTTCTAGGAATCCTCTACTATACGGAGCGTCGCCCGCGTCCTACACACCCAACAGCGCATGCGCGTCCCCTCCCCCCTCTCTCTCCTCTCCTAAGCTCACCCCATTTCTCTACTCTACGGAGCCCGCGTCCCGCATCCCCACAGCGCATGCGTGTCCTCTCCCCCCTCTCTCCTACGCTCACCCCCTTTCTCTCCTCTAGGAATCCTCTACTCTACGGAGCGGCTCCCGCGTCCCACATCCCCCGCAGCACATGCGCGTCCCCTCTCCTCTCCTACGGTTCCCCCCCGTTCTCTCCTCTAGGAATCCTCTACAGAGCGGCGCGCACGACAGGTGGTGCGACAGCTGCATACTCCGCAGCTGCATACTCCTGTGCCGCGCCGCGATGAGCGCCCGCGCCGCTGCCGCGAAACGAGAGTGGCGACGTTTCTCCCGCTCACGCCAGCCATCTCCCCGCTGCTTCGCATCCACACATGGTCCCCTTTAGCGGGAGATGGGGAAGTTTTTTATTTTATTTGCATCTTTCTCGATTTTTCGGTCACGGATAAGATGATGATTTTTCGCTCACAACCAACGATGCCGACACCGACGCCCGCCGAAAATCTTGACTAATGAATTATTCTATAAGAACCATCGATAGCAATTAATCGATTAATGACCAAACCTTTGATCGATTAAAATATTTAATCGACCATCCCTAGCCTCAAACCTGAATTCGATTGTTACTCGGATGGCGCTGTCGAAAATAAAGAGGAAAGGGTGACGTTTTTCCGCGAACTTTTGTCACTGCCATCACGCGTCTGCTTTTACGACGCGCTAAGGGTGGCACGCAAACAACGGCTTGATATTATGGCGCCTGTTATAGAGTTCATGCACAGCAAAGAGCATTAGCTTTTCACAGCGAATCTATCAAAGGGGAACTCCGGTGCATTTTCGACCATACTGAGATAATGCCGTTTTCAAATAGTATTAACAGTCCTGCAACAGCTAGGGTGGTTCATTTTGCCGACACAATCGTCAATAATTTTAAATAAGCAATGAACAATGAGTCAAAACAGAAGCCGAAACACGGAGCTGCTCCGTGCTGCATGCTGGGTATGCGATGACGTCACGAAATCCGCCACACAGCTACTGTGCTAGCGTCAGCGTCGCCTCGTAGAAAAAAGGGCGCGCCGCGCGCAGCGTCCGTGTACTGGGCGAGAAAGGAGTAGACAGATGCGTCACGTACACAGGGGTGGCCCGCATTGGAAGGCGTGATTCCAGAATTGGCTACCAAATTTAAAATTCGTTTTCCAGAAAACTAAATGACTGACGGCTGTATAATTTGGCACATATCATCAGGGCACCGAAGAGAAGATATGTTGAAAGTTTTATTCAAATCGGTGAGTCTAAAGAAATCGCCGGAGTTGCCCTTCAAGTGCTAGATCGAGAAGTACATTGTGTGGTCGAAAGAAGAGCGCCACTCTCGGAACACTCGAACACAGTCACGCCGTCGTGCACATTTATTAAAGGTTTTTTACATAACGGTGAGCTCGCCAGCCGAATCTTAGAAATAACTGAAGCAACATGCCAAATAACTCAACATAATCAATACAGCACACAAACAACACAACACATACAATGTACGCCGACGTTCGACTCGCTGCGGGAGTCCGCGGGAAGAGCCGCGGTATCGCACCCACGAACCTCTCACGAGAGTCGACCGTTTACGAACCACGAGCGCTGTCACCCCCCCCCCCCCCCAAAAAAAAAAAAAAAAAAAAAAAAAAAAAAAAAAAAAAAAAAAAAAAGAAAAAGAGAGCTCACCTCCTCCGGACCCCGCGTAACCACACTCCCGCCATGCGGCGTTACCTGAGGAACACCGCGCCAATTCTCGTTCGCAGCTTTAAACTAAACGCGCGGGCTCCATTAGACGAAAATCACGTTGCAGGGAGTGATAGCACCCCCCACAACCTGTAGGCATAGAGTTAATATAACATACTCTAGAGGAAAAGCTGGGACGCTAAAGCTATAACCACGTGAGCAGTGACATGTTGTTACGTTGTCATTGTTCCCATTACAGCAATTTATAGAAGCGCTAAATATGGCGTTTGAAAACACTCATATTCTCGCTATAAAAATAGTAAACAAGCGTGTTCACGTATTATAAACGAACGGAAATTGTTTGATGTATATATAAACTACTTTTAGGAAAGATACAATGGCCATTTATTCAATTTACTCCATGCGGAAAGAAGCGTTTGCAGGTTTGTTTACTAAATGGCGCCACCGTCCTTGTATCGTGTCAAAATTTCAGAGCGTTGCCGCGCAGCGTGCGGCCGATTGCGCAGACTTGATTACGCGTCGGGGGAAGTCGTATAGTGTCTCGTCGTACGTGTTTTAAATGCGAATGCATTTCTTAGTCGGGCTATGTCAGGCGGCGTTGTCCGGCGGCGTCCGCGGAGGAGGAGGATAGGTTGAGGAGGTGTCCGCGCGCCGGCAGGTGTTATCTCTCCGCTCTCACTCCCTCTCCCATAGCAACAGCTGCGGGCGCGCGCGCTTATCCTCGCCCCTAGCAACCGGAGCATGTGGTGCGAGAGAGTGTAGGAGAGGGTAGGTGCAGTGCTTCGCCGCTCCTTCTCTCGCCGTTCGCTCTCTCTCCTCCCTGCGCCCCACTCTCCCGTCCGCTCGCGCCTCACTCTCGACCGTTCGCTGGCTGGGCGCCTCTCAAGGCGATGGCAGAAGTCGGTGTCGGCGCAAGAAATGCATTCGCATTTCCTCACGATTCCCTTCGGGGAGGTGGGGGGCATTTTTTTTTGTTGCCACTCTATGTGACAGTCTCTTACTGCGATGCAATAGAGAGCCAAGAAACAGAAAAAAAAACAGGCAAAGTCGTCGCCAGGACTTTCTCTTGGGGGGGTGCAAACGAGCGTTGCATCGCAGCTGGGGGGAGGGGGAGAGCACTGGTTTAGCTTGGGTGAGGGCAACTGCTGGTGAGGCTTGAGGGGGGCCAAGTACCCCTTTTGCACCTCCCTGCCGACGCCCATGAAACCAGGGGTTATTGCAGCATGCAGTGGTGAGTGCGAGAACGTCACCCGAAAGCTGAGTATCGTTCTATCATGGCGGCACCCGAGCGGTTATAGGTTTTAATGCATGGGCCCCATGGGGAGCTTTTCCTCTAGAGTCAGTATATTAACTCAATGCCTGTAGGCAAAAGTAAGGGTGGCAACAACTCCGACAGAACTGCCATGTTGTTTCGGGGCACGTAGACGCGCGCTATTCGCCTCGTGTGCGACCGATGGCGGCGCTGCGAACGGCGCTCCGGTGACGCAAGGGCGGGGATTCGGCTTTTGTCGCCTGCTGCGCTCTGGCTAAAACAGCAGTATATTCGTCATAGTTCGCTCGGCGTCGCACGGCTTTCCTCGACTACTAGCTGCATTTTCTTCTAATGATATGTTTTTAGTTGACTGCAAGCATTACAGGAGGTTTAGAAATGTTAACATTTAACATATCTTCTGTATACCCACAGCCATCGCGGTCAGGTTCATGCCCCCCGAGTTCGTATTGCCACGCGCTATTCTTATTTTCACTTTTGTTGTATTCGGTTTTCACCCACAAAGACCGTCACCAAAGCTCAACTCAAACCGCGCCTTATTGTTCTACAACCTTCGCGATTATTGTAGATCGTTTTGTTAAGATTGCGCGCAAGACGCGACCACTCGAGATTATTCCAGAGCGTGCGCGATGACCAGTGATAAGGCTAGAATGTTCGACGCGTGATGCATAAAAGCCGGCGCGCTCCAACGATGTTCAGATTATCGACGGCCGACGCTCTGTTCGCCGCTTTCAGTGCCAGTGTGCATTGCTGTAGCCTGACTTTCAGTTTCTTGGCCACAAGTTCGGCCTAATAAAGAGTTCCTTTCTTTTAACGCCGACTGTTGCCTTCGTCGACGTCACGACCACGTGACATCTGGTGGAGGTGCTTCCTGGTCCATGTACCGAACGCCCCCCTCCAGCCGTGAGCCAAGCCCACATCGGGAAGAAGACATCGGCGCCAACCTCGATCAGCGAGCTAGCCGCAGGCAGCGAGGGCTACCTCCAGAGCACGGGCCTCTACCCGATCAGATTCGGAAGACCAAGGCTACGACCGCTACTGCAGAGACCATGACCACCCCTGTGCCGCCTGCATCAATCGTGCTCCAGCAACCCAGGGAACCACCAACTTTCCGTGGTTCATCGCGGGAAGACCCGGAAACTTGGCTGGAAATATACGAACGTGTCGCCGCCTTCAACCACTGGAATGCCGAAGACAAGCTTCGCCATGCCTACTTCTACCTGGAAGACGCGGCACGGACCTGGTTCGAGAATCGGGAATCCTCACTCCAAACCTGGGACCTCTTCCGCAGCGCGTTCCTGGACACGTTCACGAGCGTCATCCGAAAGGAAAGGGCGGCGTCATTGCTCGAGACCCGGGTGCAGCTACCCAACGAAAACGTCAACATCTTCACGGAAGAGATGACGCGACTTTTCCGCCAGGCCGACGCTGACATGCCCGAAGACAAAAAAGTCCGCCTGCTTATGCGGGGTGTGAAACAAGAACTCTTCGCAGGACTTGTCCGCAACCCGCCCAAGACGGTCGCCGAATTCGTCACCGAGGCAACGACAATTGAAAAGGCGCTTGAATTGCGTACCAGCCAGTACAACCGCCGCATTCCTTCGATGACCTACGGGGAGGTTCAAGCGCTGCATGCCGACGACCTGCGCGACACCATCAGAGCGATCGTTCGGGAGGAGCTACGCAAATTGTTGCCATCCCATCAGCCTCAAGTGGAGCCGATCGCCGACGCCGTGCGCCAGGAAATCCATCAATATCTGGGAGCACACGAACCAGCGCAGCCGGAGCCACAAGCGATGAGCTATGCTGCTGCAGCGCGTCGTAACGCTCCCCCTCCGCGCCCACGCGAAGGCACCGCACCGCCGCAGTTCCGACGAAAGACACCACCGCCGCCGCCACCGACGACACTATACCGCCCACCTGTTGGCCAGCGTTACAACCCCGAGGAAGACCGACGTTTGGCGCGCCCCCCGACCACCGCCCACTCTGCTACCATTGCGGAGAAGCTGGTCACACATACCGCCGCTGCCAGTACCGACAGATGGGCCTACGCGGTTTCGCCGTCGACGCGCCTCGTCCACAGCGGGGTGAACGACCGCAAGACATCGCCGACTACCTCGCAGGAGCTCAGTGGACGCCCCGACGACCTTCCCGCTCACCGTCGCCCGGCCGCTACATGTCACCGCACCGCCGGCAGTACACTGGCCCTAACCGGGGCCGGTCACCTAGCCCTTACCCGGAAAACTAAGGGCAGCAACCGATGGAGGTGCGGTTGCTGTACGTCGAACTACCGAAGATCCTCCGCCGACGCCGACGACGACGACGCGACGAAACCTGCTGAACACGACGCGAAGCAGACAGAGCACTGCCAACGAAACCTCGCGGACCGAGCTAGACCTGACGACTCAACATGATGGAAGCAGCGCAACAAATCGACGCAGCCGTGATCCGACGCCGCGAGCTAACCGCAACGCAAGGCGACGGACTAGCGACCTCGACGTTCTCATCGACGGTCACAACGTCACCGCTCTCGTCGACACTGGTGCCGACTATTCCGTCGTCAGTGGACCATTCGCCGCCAAGCTGAAGAAAGTAAAGACCGCTTGGAGTGGACCCCAAATCCGGACAGCTGGAGGTCACCTGATAACGCCAATCGGAGTCTGTACAGCAAGAGTCACTATCAATAATCGGACTTACCCTGCGAGCTTTGTAATCCTGCAACAGTGCTCCAGGGATGTGATACTTGGGATGGACTTCCTAAGTCAACATGGCGCCGTGATCGACCTGAGGTCTGAATCAATAACCCTAACCTCAGAAAACGCACTGCCGCCCCACACGACGCCAGCGACCCAAGCTTTAAATCTGATAGAAGAGCAGGTCACCGTTCCGCCTTTCTCCAGCGTCATCATTTCCGTCGGCACCGAAGAACCCGCAGACTTCGAAGGCGTCATCGAGGGTGATCAGCACCTGCTCCTGAACCGCCAGATTTGCGTCGCAAGAGGCATCGCCGAGTTGCGTGATGGCAAAGCAAAGGTACTGCTGACAAACTTCAGCCACGAATATAGGCACCTTAACATTGGTACGACGGTCGCCTACATCGAGAAGTTCGTGGACGCCAGCAATGCTTTCGCCCTATCCGATGCTGCCGAACCTCCTTCGACGAATCGAGGTCCCGGAATAGATTTCGACGTCAACCCGAGTCTCCCGACGCACAAGCAAGACCAGCTCAAAAGTCTGCTCTTTCAATTCAAGGACTGCTTCTCGTCGTCGTCAAGAATTCGACAGACCCCAATCGCGAAACACCGCATCATAACAGAGGAAAATGCGAGACCACTCCGCCAGAGCCCGTACCGAGTTTCAACGCGAGAACGCGAGGCCGTAAAGCAACAAGTCGACGAAATGCTACGCGACGACATCATCCAGCCTTCCAAGAGTCCTTGGGCGTCACCCGTGGTGTTAGTGAAGAAGAAGGACGGAACCCTGCGTTTCTGCGTCGATTATCGCCGCCTCAACAAGATCACGAAGAAGGACGTGTATCCTCTCCCACGTATAGACGACGCCCTGGATCGACTCCACAGCGCGCAGTACTTTTCGTCGATGGACCTCAAGACCGGCTATTGGCAAATAGAGGTCGACGAGAGAGACCGAGAGAAGACTGCCTTTATCACACCAGACGGCCTCTTCGAGTTCAAGGTCATGCCCTTCGGTCTTTGCTCGGCACCTGCGACGTTCCAACGTGTTATGGACTCTGTACTCGCCGGCTTAAAGTGGCAGACCTGCCTTGTGTACTTGGACGACGTCGTTGTATTTTCATCAAACTTCGACGAACATCTCCGGCGCCTTCAGGCTGTACTTCAAGCAATCAAGGCTTCCGGACTCACCCTCAAGCCAGAAAAGTGCCGCTTCGCATACGAGGAACTTCTGTTCTTGGGCCACGTCATCAACAAGTCTGGAGTTCGCCCCGACCCACGGAAAACAGCTGCCATCGCTGCCTTCCCGCCGCCCACCGACAAGAAAGCCGTACGCCGATTTCTCGGCTTGTGCGCCTATTATCGACGCTTCGTCAAGGGATTTTCGCGCATCGCCGAGCCACTAACTCAGCTCACGAAAAACGACGTGGAATTCAAGTGGGGAGCGGCGCAAGTTGAAGCATTTCAAGAATTGAAACGACGCCTGCAGACGCCTCCAATACTTGCGCATTT
Organism: Rhipicephalus appendiculatus; assembly: GCA_030522465.1. Taxonomy (NCBI): domain Eukaryota; kingdom Metazoa; phylum Arthropoda; class Arachnida; order Ixodida; family Ixodidae; genus Rhipicephalus; species Rhipicephalus appendiculatus. The sequence goes on along the minus strand of JALIZH010016298.1, from coordinate 62,646 downwards.
CGACGAACACGCCGACACGGAAATCCACACCGACGCAAGCAGCGTAGGACTCGGCGCCGTTCTTGTCCAGAGAACTGCCGGCGTGGAAAGGGTTATCAGTTATGCTAGCCGGTCGCTATCCAAGGCAGAAGCCAACTATTCCACAACAGAAAAGGAGTGCCTTGCCATCATCTGGGCAACGTCAAAGTTTCGCCCCTACCTCTACGGCAGGCCCTTCAAAGTTGTGAGCGACCACCACGCCTTGTGTTGGCTAGCTAACCTGAAGGACCCTTCAGGTCGTCTCGCAAGATGGAGTCTGAGACTTCAAGAATTCGACGTTACCGTCGTTTACAAGTCCGGACGAAAACACTCTGACGCCGACTGCTTGTCTCGCGCCCCCCGTTGACCCGCCGCCGCAGGATGACCAGGAGGACGACTTTTTCTTGGGAACCATAAGTGCCGATGATTTCGCCGAACGACAGCGAGCCGACCTGGAACTCAGAGGCCTCGTGGAGTACCTCGAAGGCAAGACCGCCATTGCTCCAAAGGCATTCAAACGAGGACTCGCGTCGTTTTTCTTGCGAGACGGCGTTCTCATAAAGAAGAATTTCTCGCCACTTCGAGCAAACTACCTTCTCGTCGTGCCTTCAGCACTGCGACCAGAAATCCTGCAGGCTCTACACGACGACCCGACGGCTGGACACCTCGGACTTTCCCGCACGCTCGCCAGAGTACAGGAAAAGTACTACTGGCCGCGCCTTGCCACCGACGTCGCCCGCTACGTAAAGACGTGCCGAGACTGTCAGCGACGGAAGACACCGCCCACAAGACCAGCAGGCTTCCTTCAGCCGATCCAGCCTCCTCGGCGACCGTTCCAGCAGATCGGGATGGACCTCCTGGGGCCGTTCCCAACGTCGACTTGCGGAAACAAATGGATCGTCGTAGCCACCGACTACCTCACCCGCTACGCCGAAACAAAAGCCCTGCCCAAAGGCAGTGCCGCCGAAGTAGCCAAGTTCTTCGTTGAGAACATCGTCCTTCGACACGGCGCCCCAGAGGTTCTCATCACCGACAGAGGTACGGCGTTTACGGCTGACCTAACCCAGGCGATCTTGGCATACAGCCACACAAGCCACCGCCGGACCACCGCGTACCACCCACAGACCAACGGCCTGACCGAGCGTCTAAATAAGACCATCGCCGACATGCTGGCCATGTACGTCGACGTCGAACACAAGACGTGGGACGCCATCCTTCCATACGTGACCTTCGCATACAACACGGCCGTGCAAGAAACGACGCACATGACGCCATACAAGTTGGTCTACGGACGGAGCCCGGCAACGACACTCGACGCCATGTTACCAAACGTGACGGACGAAGAAAACATCGACGTGACCGCCTACCTACAGCGCGCCGAAGAAGCACGACAGCTCGCCCGCCTGCGGATCAAGAATCAGCAGACGACTGACAGCCGCCGTTACAATCTTCGACGACGCTTCGTGGAATACCAGCCCGGCGACCGCGTTTGGGTGTGGACGCCGATACGCCGACGTGGACTTAGTGAAAAACTTCTTCGGCGATACTTCGGGCCGTACAAGGTGCTTCGACGTCTCGGTGCTCTGGACTACGAGGTCGTCCCGGACGGCATAACGAACTCTCAACGGCGCCGTGCGCGACCCGAAGTCGTCCATGTCGTGCGCCTCAAGCCGTATTACGCGCGTTAGCAAACCTGAGGACTGCACTTATTGCTTAATTATTGTACTTTCTTTCTTTATTGTTGCGATTTATTGTTGCATGCATTTTCCCCCGTGTTCTGTTTTAAGCATCGGGACGATGCCTTTTCAGAAGGGGGCATTGCCACGCGCTATTCTTATTTTCACTTTTGTTGTATTCGGTTTTCACCCACAAAGACCGTCACCAAAGCTCAACTCAAACCGCGCCTTATTGTTCTACAACCTTCGCGATTATTGTAGATCGTTTTGTTAAGATTGCGCGCAAGACGCGACCACTCGAGATTATTCCAGAGCGTGCGCGATGACCAGTGATAAGGCTAGAATGTTCGACGCGTGATGCATAAAAGCCGGCGCGCTCCAACGATGTTCAGATTATCGACGGCCGACGCTCTGTTCGCCGCTTTCAGTGCCAGTGTGCATTGCTGTAGCCTGACTTTCAGTTTCTTGGCCACAAGTTCGGCCTAATAAAGAGTTCCTTTCTTTTAACGCCGACTGTTGCCTTCGTCGACGTCACGACCACGTGACAGTAGCGTCACTCACTGGGCTGCATGGCGTTCAAATAGCTTACGTGAAAGCGCGAACGCCCCCCGCCAAGTGAGTTAAAGAGATCATTGTACCTATATGGTGAAGTATAGCGCAATTTAGACAGGGACAGAGAGGACAAGAAGGACACGACACTTGCTACATGACACTTGTCCTCTCTGTCCCTGTCTAAATTGCGCTATACTTCACCATATAGGTACAATGATCAGTCACCAACTAGCCCAGCTTTCAACCTTATTGAGTTAAAGAGAGTCTACGCTGCTTTGGAATCTAAACTCGATCAATTTTGCGGCTTATTCGCAAAAATCAGCGTTCTGTAAACAGACTTGAGTTGAGCCAATTGTAGTCATGTGGACTTGTGCACATACGACGTTCGCCGGCAAAATGAAATCGATAACTTCATCGACCAGCGGGTCATTACGGACAACTAGCATAGATTGGGCGAGCTGGATGCAAATAAGATCGCTCCGTATGAAACGCCAGTAGTGGTGCGCGTAGCACAGTTCTACCCTTACGATTAGCGATAGATACGCTCATGCGGTTTGCCGCTCGTGAGCCACATTGATGATTACGATCGCGCCTGCACTGCCTAATCGACTGTGCGGGCCTCTCAACGATGATGACAGGATGGCGCGCACTATACAGTTTTTAATACTCCGGCAAGGCGATCCGCTGTTCGTGTTTCATTTGACACTATAATGAGCACTGACAACTGGGCGAATTGACACCGATACCGATAGCTTGACACCGATAGTTCAGCTTTGTAAACAGTAGGAAAATTCAGGCGAATGTGTCAAGGAAGAGGAGAAAAAGAGCTCTTCCCACCATTCTTTTGGTCCCTGTGGCTGCTTATTGCTATTCTTTACCATGCTGTAACAAGATTGAATATTTTAAGGTGAAAGCCTTAGATTCCTCATCAAACGCGAAAATTGACCGTCGGCCGTCCCGCGTCGCCAGCGTCAACACGAGTGATGCGACAATTCATTGCATGATGACGTCATCATGACATCACAAACCGCCAGAATTTGTGACGTCATAACGTCATGTCACATGACGACGTCGTCACAAGACACCGTCGCTTTGCATTCCCTCAGTGATCGGTGGGCTGATCTCGGAGGCGATTCAAAATCAGGTTATGTGTAGGAAAGCTTCCAATGCCTCCGATCCTGAAGGCAGTGCAAAACTACGTTACGTCCAGAAAGCATTCGGAGGGGGGGGCAGCGACGGAACAATACATCGACTGAAGAAAAAAGATGGCTTTCGCCTTCGAGTCATCTTAGGCTAATGCGTAAAGGAACCCGAGTCTTTTTAGTACAGTGATCGCACCAAGCCCTATCAGCAGTCGAGCGTTGAGACTGATTTACAGTATTTTATTGCATGGAAAATTACTTACACCAAAAATAAGAACGAATTACGGGAAACAGTTAAACAGTTACCAAGCGCCTTCACTACTTAATAGACTACGCGAATTTCACGACGAAGTTATGGAAGGTTCGAATGAATCGTTCAAAACACTTCTCATTTCACACAATATTGAGTTTGTTTGACAAAAGTGCACTGTATATTGTCAATTTCTTTGTCTCATTTTCAGGTCTTTGTTGTCCAGGGCAATACGTTCTTTAATTGTATTATGTCGAATATTACTGAGTTTTCCTGTATACATGACGTTTCTTTTAGCGACTGTCGCTTCTTTTCTACTTTTTTTGTACTTTTTTGTATGTACACATGATGTTTTCCTTTTGGGACTATTTCAGTTAAATCTGTATGTACAGCATACCTTGTATTGATTTGTGTGCTACGTACGGCCTGCGTGCCGAGCTGTTCTGGGAGCAGAAGCCTTTGTCAGGCCACATGGCCTTTAGCTTCTGCTTCCTTTCTGTTGTAAACAGAAGAAATAAACTCAATTCAATTCAATTCAATTCAATTCAAATACATCTTTCTTACGACTTTCGATGCGAAAGCTTTGCATTTATCTACGTTAGTATGATTACACTAATTTAGTTGAGCATACTTCCAGACCACCGTGAACGAATGAACAAAGGTCGATTTATTAACGTAAGTATTAAAATATGTTGAAAAAGAAAACCAACTCCGCACAACCTTCCAATGTTTCATACCACCGTCGTGCATCCCCTTTTGACTCACCCTGGTTATTTCGCGTTTAAAGTACTTACGACGCGCTTACACAGCAGCTACTAAAAATGCGGATTTTATGAAACGTTGTTGCCGGTAACGCTATTTAATTTGTTTGAATCACATCACACGTTGTTTGTCATGCGCTTAAAACTCCGAACAGAGGATCTGAACCTAAGGAGCAAGGCTTGGCAACCGAACACGCGTAGCACGCAGTATACATTTATTGCGCTTAACGCAGACATGAAAGCCGAAGCCCGAACGCTGAAGACAGCGATCGAAAACGGGCGGGAAAGTAATTTTGAGTGCGCCACGGCTATACAACAGTCGCGAAAAGAAAACTTCACCATAGAAGCAGATGCACACATTGATGTCTAGCAGACGACACCAGGAGCAATCAACACAGGACGTGCTCCTGACGGCAACTCCGCTCGATTTCGCTGGGCATTTTGCTTAAACATTCAGTACAAATTGCTCTATGAACTTGCCCACTAATGTTTCAATAACTCGAGCACGATAGACAGGCCGGCAGCGTCGAGCAGCCTTCACGTAGCGAGCGCGCGCGCGAAGAGCTGCATCCGAGTCCTCTCCATGACGTCACACGCGAGAGGGCGCCAATCTCGAGGCGAACAGCATACGCCTTGAATATAATGTTTGAGTTTGTTTAATTTCTGTGGCTTCGCAAGCGTGTCTATCACATGTCTGCACGTCACCTTAAGAAGAGTCGGCGTCCGCCACAACGACTTCAGCGCAATGTGGCGCTCGCCTGGACGAAGGGTGTCACCACCCTGCTCCCGGAGGGGGTGGATCTGACTTCGAGGCCGCGTCATTACACTGGCGCGCGTCGTATCTCGACAGACATCAGTAGAAGGCTCGTATGTACCTTTGTGCGTGCTGCGTTCTTACCGCTTACTCCTCGTTAACAGGATAGACAGCCCGAAAACCGCTTCGCTTCCTGGAGCGACCGTATTACCTTACACTAGGATTTTTCGAGTTACGCGAGATTGGATCCAAAAGACTCAGCTGTTAGCCTTACTTCGTATAACATTTCAATTTGTTGTTATCGCATTCATTGCTTCGCTCTTAAGCGAAACTGATTTTTTTTTTAAGTATACGAGATCAAAAGGCGCCACGTAGAGCACCGATTATGTGAGATAATAGCGTCACGAGCATTGATTCTGTGCTCTAAAAAAAGCTAATTATACGCTGACGCACTCATGAGTCGAATCACTCAGACTCATATCGAGCCGTGAGTCTAAGTCTGAGTAAGTCTTGGTGAGTAATATTTTGCAGAGTTTGAGTCCAAGTGAGTCCGCATCAAAAAAATTTTAGTGAGTGTGCGCCGAGCTGAGCAAGGAATCACTTCCGTCAGTCGGGGAAACGCCGAGAAGGAGATCTGGAGAAAAAAAAAGAAGAGGTGAACAAGATTTAGCGATATTACCAAATACTATCTAAATCGGAGGCAAATATTACGACCGCCTCACGCTAAACGCAACAGAGCTGCGTCCGTTGCTTGGAGGCATTGCAAACAGAAAGCTATGCGAATCCCGTTCAAATAAAAGCCATGCAGGTTAATCGATGGCTGGCTCACGCATGTGCTATCACTATTCTGAATATACCAGGCCTCCACCATCAAACGCATTTGTGCTGGTACAAAAATAGCGTATTCATCGAATTTTGGCGTACGCTTACACTCTCGACAAGGTAAAGATAGATTAGACGGTGAGAGCCTCCGGTTAGCGACCTCTTATGTTCCATTAATATCTGGTTGACATAGCGACCCGTTTGCCCAACGTTGAAGCGGCCGCACCTAAACGGAATCTTATACGCCACCCACGTACGGTAATCAATAAATTTGTTGGCATGTTTCTCGAAACAAATGTCAGTCAGCTTCTTGTCTATCACCCGCTCATTCTGTCTCTGTACAACGCCACATATCTTACCTAGCTTATTAGCAGCCGTAAAAACAACAATAACGCCGTATCTAACCACACCCTCTTTCTTTAACCTGTGCGATACGCAATGAATTTAAGGAAAACTGACGACGCGCTTTTTCCTATTGCTTTCTTTAACGTGAATGCCTACAAAATAGATCAGCTGTCTGTCATTCTATAGGCTGTCGCGTGTTCTTGATTGCGATGAGCTCTGCGACCATGATGGCATTATTAATTTTTCCACGTGTATCGATTGGGGGGATCACCAGGGGGCGCCGACTAGTGCACAAGTACGATAATCGGCTCCTGCTTGTTTCAATGATTTCAGTCCGATAGTTTCTGTGCCTTATGCTACCTTTTGTGGTACCTGACGCGGCAAGTTACGAAGTTCACGTCGATACCAAAGTTTCATCTGTGAGTGATCCCTTTGCTGGATTCTCAAGTCTTTTAGTTCAGACAACGCCGTAGGCCGCTAGGCCTAACCGGCTAGGCCTACTTGTCAGCCGAAGTCGCGGCGGAGGAGTGTCTCCACTGCGCAGCCGTGCCTGTTCTTCCCAAGATGTCCATGCAAGTCACCGTGGAGGGGGGAGGATATCACTGATGAAGAATTCAAGCAGTCCGGGTGGACTACGGCCATTTCAAAACGCAAAACGCAAGGAACGCCCGCGCAGGGCGGGCAGACGCACTCGTCACGACGCGGAGACGGAATCGGCGGGGCACGCACTCCCGCCGGCGTGAAAAAGCGTATCATCGCTGCGTCCAGGCTCCCCCCTCTGCCGAGAGAGAACTACAGGATCATAGTTAGGCCCAGGGGAGGCCTAAATGTGAAGAACGTGAGTCAAATCAAGGTGGCCCATGCGCTCGCGTCGGCGGCGCAGCTTGTTCCGGCCGAAATCACCAACGATATTGTGTGTTCCAACGTCATGCAAAACATTTTCGTCGTGAGTACGCCGGAGGAGAAGAATGCACGGGCATACTCGAAAGTTGAGTTAATCACAGTTGGAGGCGCAAACTACGAGGTCGGCTCCTATTTGGCGGCGCCGGACAACACATGTAAGGGGGTCGTCAAGGGCGTCGACCTCGACTTCAACGAAGAAGAGATCACAGGCATGATTGTACACCCTAGGAATCCGAGGGCCCTGGAGGTCAAGCGCATCAGGAACACCACTACGGTCGTTGTCCTCTTTGATGGCCTAAAGGTACCCAACTACGTCGTGTGTGGACCAAGCATGCTTCGCTGCGCACTCTACCGTAGACAAACGGACGTATGCTACGCCTGCGGCAGACTGGGACACCGGGTCGATGTTTGTCCGACACCCGAAAACACGATCTGCAGGGGATGCGGCATTGAATCCCCGACCGAAGACCACGTCTGTACGCCAGAATGCGCCCTGTGTGGGGGCCCTCATCCCACGGCGGACAGGTCCTGTAAGCAGAGATTCCATATGCCGTACATCGTTCGTAGAAGGAGGGAGCGCCAGAGAGTCAAGTCACCTGCATCGCCCGTAAGAGAACGAGCCCAGAGCAGGTCACCCTCGAGGGGACGCTCCGAGACGCCACGATTCCGTTCCAAGAGCCGCTCGCGTTCCAGAGGAAATTCCCGCTCCAGGGGGGCCGCCAACTGTGCGTATCCATGAGCAACCTGCGCCCGGGCAGACCGAGTGGGCCGATCTAGTCAAGGGAACAGCGTCAAAGGTAAGGAGGGGTTCATCACCACCGCCAGAGCATAGCGCGGCTAGGATGTTACAGCTAGAACGCGAGAACGCTTCGCTCAGGAACGCTTTAGAGCAGCTGAGGGCTGAGATGGACGAGATGAAGAAGGCTGGTCAGGGACAACCGGTTCAACGCCCTCTGCCACCTGTAACCGAAAGAGCCGAAACGCCAATAGAAACGCTGATAGAAATACCTACCGAGACGCCTGCGCCCCGGCGTCCCGCCAAAAAGAGAGCGCTGCCCCAACCCATACTATACTCCGTTTCACAAGCTGTTGGCAGTACAGTGGAAGGTACGTGCGCCCTCAGCCAATCACGACAGAGCGCACTATATAATTGTGTTCCTACGCGAATGTCGCTTCCGTGAATCTGACAAGTGGCCCCGCCTGCGTGGCAAAATGTGTACTATACTAATTAACTTTTTAATTTTGTAGCAGGTGGCGCTTGACACCATCTTGATCTAAATCTTGATCATCTTGATCTGTTCTGTTTATTTTCGGACGGGCCGACTTCCGTTCCAAAGGAACTGGCTTTGTCTATTAATATTTAGTGTGACTTGTTCCTATGAATTTTCGTTACATCAGAGCTTTTTTAAATTGTTTACGCCACGGGGATAGAAAAAATATTTACTTTAATCATTCAGTCAATCAATTTTAGTGAATCATTGAGTCAATTAAGGAGTGAATCATGGAATCAATCAATCCGATGCTTTATTTGCCACATAAAAAATTTTTGTCTTTTTTTTTTTTATGTTTGCTACTATCACTGCAACAGTACTGAATGATCCCGTCCCGTACGCACCACACAATGATTGCCATGAGGCCGTTAAGAGGGCTCACATCTCGTCATCACAACTTGTATTTGGCGTCGCAGCTCCGCAAAAACCGGCGGATACTTTGCACAATGCGCCTCACTTCTATGAGAAATGAGTTCCGAGAGCGTTCCTTGTACTTGAAGCCACGCTATTTCAGCATCCTCTGCATCGTCGTTGTGGACACGGTCGGTAGCGTCTCGTCCTCTTCGAAACGATGCAGCACCTTGGCGATGGGTGGAATTTCACCTCTCTCAAAAAAGACGTACACCACCCACCGAAAGATGCTCAGGTCAAAATCGTCCAGCTTCTTCACCCGATCACGGCCTTTCCAATAAAACGCTTCGTCGGTGGTAGGACTCTGCCCACGTTCCCCGCCAGCGCCTTCCACCGATAGAGCGTTCGCTCGCTCACCTGGATAGGTTTTTTCCGTCCTCTTGCTGAGTGAATTCAAGCTTGCACTTTCCCCGCACTCGACGCGAAGCGCTAGCGTTTAAAGCTATCTGCTTCGCCAGCTTGGGAAAATCACGCACACTCGATGGATGGCTCACCGGTGACAGTTTGTGGGACGCGTTGCAGACACACGACCAACTCGGGCGACGCCATGTTGCCGAAAAGCGACGCATCACCACCTCACAACAAGCCTCCGCTCAGCCAGGTCCATGCGGGCTTTTCGTATTAATTTCATTAATTATTAAAACACTTTGGACGCTTTAAAACATCAATCCGTACCATACTGTCACGTTATGCGTTTGTAGTGTGCAAAATAGTTCTGGATTGCTAAAATAGTTGAGGGACTATTTGCTGTGTTCACACAGCCCTGATTGGACGAGAGAGCTCTACCTTTGGCTGCACTGCCAACAGCTTGTGAAACGGAGTATAGATGAGGGCATCGACGAGCTCTGAGCAGTGTTAAGAGGATTCCAGTCCGAATTGAGGGACGCGCTCAAAGCGCTCAGCGAAGCGGTCTCTGCCATGAACGCGAGAGTCGATTCAGTCGAATCTAAGATAGCAAACACGGATCAGCTGTCCAATTCTGCCGGGCGCACCGCCTCTCCATCAGCAGGTAGCTCCACAGTCCGGGCGTTCCAAAATTCAGAGCAGCTGGCGTCTGATCACGGCGTCTCGGATGACAGGCTAATCGACGGTCGCAACCATGGCGGTTCACGATAGTAAAATACAGTGGAACCCCGGTGATACGATCACGGCTCGTACGAATTTCGGGTTGATACGAATTTTTTCTGTGGTCCCGGCCAAGGCCCATTAGCATGCAATGTAGTGAAGTGTGGTTGTTGCGAACATATTTTCACCCGCGACGTTTGATACGAACGTAAGCTACCACGCAGGTACGAACAGGCGCTGCCCGTGCTGTCACGTAAGACAAGGTAACCACGCGCGGGCACGGGAACCCTAGCACGTGCATGCTCGCGCACCTGCCCACACTCCGATTTGCACGGGAGACTCCCAAATTTACAGCAGACCGCGCAATTCTGCGGGCACAGGTCTCCCGAAAAACGTCCCCAACACACCGTGATAAGAAAATAACAAATGCCAGTGGTTCTAAAATTTTCTGGCCATCAACAATCGAGTGCAAAGCGTTCCTTAGGTCAATTTCACTGTAGTGCTTGATGTCATGTTAAAAAGCGTACTTTGACTGGGGAGGCGCTACAGCTGTCACGGGCCACAACACATCTGGTTCGCTAATTACACACGCGCGCACGCACCGTGCATTTAAATGTACCCAGAATCGTTTACATCTAAAGACTTTAGTGGCAATCATTCGGAGCTGTTCATGACGTTGCTGCGGCCCTCAGAAACAATAGACGAAAACGTGTGCCAGCTTTCTTTTGTCGCATACTAAATATTTCATGTTTTCTGGTGATACGAATTTCGGATGATACGAATATTTTTGGTGACCCCGCGAGATTCGCATCACCGAGGTTTCACTGTAGTTGTTTGGCAGTGGAACTGTTGCTGCTCCCAACGTAAAAAGGCAGTCCTGCAGCAGTTTGTCAGATCCCATCCTAATAGCCCTCACGTCATTTTACTACAGGAGACACTGGCTGACTCGGTCTCTCTTTCGGGATACGAGTCTCATTCGGTATACGGACAAGGCAAAAGAGGTATCTGTACGCTAGTATCGAAAAAGCTCACCTTCGTCGTACACAATTTATTTATGGACCACAGTAAAACAGAGCACTCGCTAATCGAGCTCATTCCTAGCGGCCAGCTCAGGAATAGCCTTTTTCTTCTTCACATTTACAGCTCCCCCGCGAGATATGAGGCAGCGTTTTACGTCTCTCATTTCTAAGGCGGTACGCAAGGCGGCAGGTTCTCCGCTGGTAGTGGCTGGTGACTTCAATGCTCCGCATCAGGAGTGGGGATACCACCGCGTTACGGCCAAGGGGGGCGAACCTCTGGCGGACGGCGTCCGACTACGGTCTCACCCTGGTCACGGACCCGTCCTTTCCAACAAGAATCGGAAACTCGTGCACCAGAGACACCACGCCGGACCTTACTTTCGTCGCAAACGTCGGGAACGCCGAGTGGTGTAATCTTAATGAGACCTTGGGCAGTGATCACTGCGTGCTGGCCACGTCATTGGTGGTGCGTAAGAGGTCGCCGAAGGAGTTTACGATTACTGACTGGGATCCTTTCCGTAAAATCAGGGAGGAGAGGGAAGCTGAAAAGCCTATTTCCCTAGATAGTTGGGTAGCGCAGCTTAAGGAGGATGTACAGTCGGCCACCAAGTCCGTTGCCACCGACTTGAATGTGGACAGGATGGACAGCCGACTGGCACACCTTCTGGAGGCTAAAGGGGCCCTCCTGGCTAGATGGAAAGGCCAGCGGCTGAACCGCAGACTGCGAAAAAAGATCGCGGATTTGAATCGCACCATAGAGATGCACTGTCAAATGCTTTCCAAGCAACAGTGGAATGAAATCTGCAACTCGGTGGACGGGCAGATGCGAACTGGCGGTAAATGGAACCTGCTCAAGCATTTGATAAAGGAATCCAATTCCAGGACTAATCAGAGACGCGCCACTGATAAGATTCTACATTTGGCCCGCCAGGACAACTCCGATACGGAAATACTAGAGTCGCTCGCCAAAAGATATCTACCTTTAGCCACTGCGGATGGTGTGGCCTATTCGCCTTACAAGGGCCCTCCGATGTCCATTTTGGACGAGCCCTTTAGCGTCCCTGAGGTGAAGGAGGTCCTAGAAGGTCTCAATGGTCGTTCAGCTCCGGGTCCGGATGGTATCTCAAACAGACTTCTTCGCAACTTGGACGACGATTCGATCGCGTTCCTAACCGACGAAATAAATCGGGTTTGGGAGAAGGGTGCGGTTCCAGAATCGTGGAAGCTGGCGTCGGTCGTCCTGATTCCGAAGCCGGGGCGCGCTCCTGACCTGACGAATCTCAGGTCGATCTCACTCACGTCGTGCATAGGCAAAGTGGCTGAACATGTGATTAACAACCGGGTATCCAAGCACATTGAGGACCGCGGTCTTTTTCCGTATAACATGATTGGCTTTCGACACTCACTTTCCACCCAGGACGCCATGAAAATGATAAAATGTCAGATCATCAATAGAAACACGAGGGACGTGAGGGCCATTCTGGGTTTAGATCTAGAGAAGGCTTTCGATAATGTCTCGCACGCCCACATACTCGATTCTATCTCAGACCTCGGTCTAGGCCAGAATTTCCACACATTTGTCGGCTCGTTTCTCAGACACAGAAAGGCTGCACTAAATATTGGGGACCTCCGGTCAGGGCCCATGGAGCTCGGCTCGAGGGGCACACCGCAGGGCTCGGTGGTATCCCCGCTCCTGTTCAACATCGCCATGTACAAATTGTCTCAGAGGCTTTCGGAGGTCGAGGGCATCAATCACACCCTCTACGCTGACGACATCACCGTATGGTGCGTCGGAGGCAGCGAGGGTAGGGTGGAGGAAGCCCTTCAGGAAGCGCTGGATTGCACAGAGGACTTTCTCGTTGGGACGGGGCTTCGCCTCTCCTCAAGCAAGTCGGAGCTCCTTCTGTACAGACCTAGTAGAAGGGGGGTTAAGCCTAGGGGCTGGGTCCCCCTGTCGGAGGTCAACATTGTACTCCACACCAGCGCAGGACACTCCATTCCCAGAGTTGAAGTTATCAGGGTTCTAGGTATGCTCATCGAATCCAACGGATGCAACGGGCATACCATCGCCAAAATCACCGCGAAGATGAACAGCACGATACGGTTAATTACTCGGGTCTCGAAAAGTCGAGGTGGCATCAGGGAGGACAATCTCTTGAAGCTATTCCACGCGTTCTTGATGAGTCACATCATATACGTGGCGGCCATGCACTCCTGGCAGAATCACGAAAAGGCGAAGCTTAATATACTCATTCGAAAAAGCATCAAACGGGTGCTGGGTATTCCGATGAATGCCAGCACAACGAGGCTAATGCAGCTCGGGGTTCACAACACGTTAAATGAAATAATCGAGGCGCAGCACACGGCTCAGGTCGCCAGGCTGTCTACTTCGCCCGCTGGCAGGGAGATTCTGGCGGTTCTGGGTTGTAATCCATCTCTTGAGGAAGAATGCAAGTTTAGCCTTACTAGGGAGCAGCGAGCCAGTATAACTGTTTTCCCGCTTCCCCGCAACATGCATCCGCAGCCCAATGCAGGCAGGCGAAGGGCCAGAGGCGAGGCCTTACTAAAACAAATTCGCGATGACCCGCACTCCGCATGCTTTGTGGACGCCGCGCAGTACGGCAGATCGGCAAACTTTTCGGTCGTCCTAGTGGACCACAGTGGCGCAGTTCTCAACTCTGCATCTCTCATGAATACCACCCCGGCTAGAGCCGAGCAGGCCGCGGTGGCTCTCGCTTTACTTGACGAGACTAGGCATCAAATCTACACCGATTCTCGCGCGGCTGTCAGAGCCTTTGCATCAGGTTCCGTTTCCGCCGAGGTCGCACACATCCTAGGCGACAGAGTCATTTCCTCACACACCATCACGTGGTTTCCGGCTCATCTCGGGTCGCACTTATCCTCTCTGACTAACCTCAATGAGGTCGCCCACACCCGCGCGCGCGAGCTAACCCACCGCGCAGGGTTGGACGGAGGCGGTACCTCGGGGACTGGTCGGGAGGTCTTCCGAGATCCTTTATTCACGTTCAACGAGGTTTCTAAGCACCACCAGCTGTCTAGGCGAACGTTTCCTCTTCCGTACGTGAAACTCTCCAGGCCGCAGGCTACCACGCTTCGAATGCTGCAGACCTGGTCTTATCCCAGTCTATCAACCCTAAGTTCTTACACGGACGCTTTTGCACCGGACTGTCCCGATTGTGGCGCGCGAAGCAATTTAGATCACATGCTCTGGCGGTGTCCCTCCTTACGGGGTCCTCAACGCCTCACTGAAGAAGAGTGGTGCTCCGAGCTAAGGAGCTCGAACCTACTACACCAGTTAAGGGCCGTCCAGAGGGCCCACGACGCGGCGGTGAGGCTTGGCCTCCCCGTCCCCACGTGGGAGCGGCCCGCGGCGCTGCCGCCCTGAGCGGCTGCGGTGCTCCTCAGGACTATCTTAATAAAGTTCATTGTCTGTCTGTCTATCGATTGCATCGCTGTATGATCCCATGATAATGACAGTAGGTTGACGACACGTTCGCGTCAGCGACACTGAAGCTTTAAACAATAGCAGTTCAGTCGCGCTACAGCAGTGCGTAGTAGGCGGAACGCAAGCTAAACACGCACACAAAAAGGGAAAAAAAAACCGGGTAGACGCGAAGCATGTAGGGAAGGGTGTTTGATAGGCTTGTGCGAATAGTGAATTTTAGGTTCGAAGCGAATTCGAAGCGAATAGTGATTTTGGTCGAATAATTTCGAATCGAATTCGAATAGTGTATGTCACATGTTATAAAGAAAAATGGGCATATTAGTCATGGCCTAACTAAGCAGCACAATATTTTCTAAAAATTTAAACAAGGCCTGTCCAAATGCCATTTTTTTGCTTCAAAGAAAGTGAAAACAACTTTGAATAGTAGCAGAATTTGACTTTCGGTAGAATGCAACTGATAACTTGTAGAGTATGTTACCTTTTAAAATTTACAATAGTTAGAGTATATAAGCCGGCATAACAAGCTTTTAAACTTAAAAAAAATGAATCGATGTGAGGGTAATATCTTCATTTAACCGTGAAGTGGAGTGGCTGAGAGTTGGGCTTGTTGGTTCATGATCCGAAGTGTTGAATTGCGCAAACAAGACAGGGACTACAAGAAGAGACGACGACACACTGAGCGCAAGTGTGCGCTCAGTGTGTCGTCGTCTCTTCTTGTAGTCCCTGTCTTGTTTGCGCAATTCAACACTTCGGGTGAAGTGGAGCTTCGCGGCTGCGCGAATTTCCCCTGGATACGTGTTTTCACGGCTTAGCACTACTTCACTGCAGTGAAACCACGTTTAGAGGAAGGTTACATGCGGACTAATATACACCTGTATAGGTGCTTTCACGGCTTAGCACCCCTCCGCTGCAATGAAACCACCTTTACAGGGAATTACATGCGGACTAATATGCATCTATTCGTTCGTTTCGAATACTTGGAAATTTTCAATAATTTAAATTCGAATCGAAGCGAATTCGAATACTGCAATATTCGTTCGAATATTCGAAGCATTCGAATTTCTTCGCCCGCGCTCGCGACAACTTGCACAGTCACGCGCGCCAACTGGTCGGCAACGGGCCAAGAAACCACCGCCAACTTATCGGCCTACCGCTGCAACGCAGCCGGCGGGTCGTGGGCGCAGCTGATTTTGTTCGCTCAAACCACGGCTGAGAGCAGCACGGTCGCGGCGCGCAAATGCGCTAGTGACGTGGTATTTTTTGTATTTCGCGGGCTTTCTTTGCAGCACGGAAAAAATGGTACTCGTAAAGCTTTCTTTATCGCAAAAAATGCAATGGGGGTTTCTGAAGACGCTCTGTACTTTGCAACTCTAATTTCTTGCGTAAACTCAATATTTATGAATTTAGTAAATAATCCTAATTAACAAATTAGTTAATTACGAAACGAAAAATTGCCTGTAGTGCGCAAGGTGGCTGTAAGCAATATTCAACTGATTTCACTCGCGTGCCTCAAATATTATATTTTTTAACACTTGGCTAAAGATAGCTGGGACACCCTGTATATATATACACACGTTTCGGCCGTGCCCCCCAGCCTTCGTCAGAAGGAACACTGCAACGCTTGTATACTTGTATACTTGTGGGTCACATCAATTACACAGTGATACAATCGACACATATGTGAAGAATAATACTTGTGTGTGTGTGTGTGTGTGCGTGCGTGCGTGCGTGCGTGCGTGCGTGCGTGCGTGCGCGCTTTGTTTCTAAGCACTGCAACGTCACCACAATTAAGGACTGTAAATACAATCTTACACAGTTGCAAAACCTAAAACATTCTCAGTTCTGTCTGTTTAGAGCACAGCTTTTTGCTAGACTACAACGACCGATGAATTAGACTCAATTGCTTTTGTTGTATCATTTGACACAGTCACCAAAGCACGTGCATTGATTACAGCTGATCAACGCATTTATTGCTACGAGACTTTGAGAACAGCGAGACATTCATTTAGTTGAAAATTCAGATCTGCATTACACAGTATGCCTATTTAAGAAATAGCTTGCCGATCCGGCACTGTTGTTCAGCGAAATAAATACCAGTCCCATGCTTGCATCACCAATATACCTTACATATTCGCGTAGTGGCCGCAGATTTTACAGCGAAAGCTGTTATGAGATCACAACAAGGGCCGTTTTTGCGCCGTAGTTGTCCGCCGCCGCCGCCGGTGTCCGTAACCACTATCACGCGAAATGAAAAAAAAAAAAACTAAAGAAATAAAAAATACCTACGACAGAATGGGAATCGAACCCAGGCCCTCCGCGTGGCAACCCAGCGCTCTACCACTGAGCTACGCCGGTGCTCGAAACTGCGTTGCAAACTGACCTTATGCAGGCTTCATGTCGCCTCTGTCCCAGATGGGGTCGTCCTCCTTTTCGTCGAATTTGTTTGAAGTTCCCGTGAACTTGAGGCTTTTCTCCACCGTCTTGAAGGAAACCCCACCCCATGTTTCAAAAATCGAGTGGCACAGATCCGCAAGGGATGCCCTGTTCAGCCGTCCAGTCGGTGTTTGATTGGCTGCAGCGCCTCGGATACAGCCGCGAAATCTCGGAGGCTGTGCTTTCGCTACGTGGAGGCGCTGAAAACTCGGCACGGCTGCCTTGTTTTGCCTCCGAAACAAACAGGAAGCTTCGAAGTTCTCGCACCACACCAACGGATAATACTGCTAACCTTCTCAAATATTATGAGTGTGGCTAATACAGTTACTTTGTATTGTTACGGGAAAGGCAGACTCCGAGGACACAGACTTGAGGGAATACGCATATATGTATTTACAACTGGTTAGGCAAGCGCTGCCAATCGAAGAGCTCGCGCCAGTCTATCTTTCGTCGTCCTTTTCTTCGTCTTGTTGATCGTGATGCCAGTGGTACGTAGCAATAATATTTTTTTTTTTTGGGGGGGGGGGGGGGGGGATTCTGTAACGAAGTTCTGGGTGCGGCTATTATGGGTGCGGCCATTACACGAGTATATACGGTAGATATTCCGCACTTAAAGAGAACACTGCTTCACTTTTACTGGAATTGCCTCAGAGTTTGCTCCCTGGGTCATTATCACTGCACGCTTCGTTCCTAGCGCCATTGTCACCATTTTCAAATACAAAGTCGGGAGGCGGATGACGAGAAGTGGGGCTTTGTGGCGAGATGCAAAGGATCATAAGGAGTCTGCGTTTGTTGACGCGGCATAGATTAACGGTAAAGTGGTGGTGGTAGATGGCAAAGGGAGCGTTCGAAATGCCGCTTCCGTTTACACGAAGGATCCCGGGGATCGCTGAGCAGGTGGCTGTTGCAATACCCTTACTTACTGATTCAGGCAGAGTTCTACGGTTTAGTGACTTGCGATCTGCCAGCACAACCTTCTAAAGGGGATTTGTTGCAGAACCGGCTTACAGACTGCTGTGGCGCAGGGATACCAATTCGCACACATTTACTTAATTCTCGGCGCTCATGGGGTCGTGGACGGAGCCCCGCGTAACTTCAGTGAGGTAACGTACAGGGAGAGACGAAGATTAATGTGCCGTGCTCTCCCTGAGGGGGGCTGGATATTCCGTTCGTGAGCTCAAGGGCCAGTAAAATGACATCATCAAGAAGTTTTACTTAGAGCGCAGAGCTTTCCCCCTGCCACATTCTGAAGTAAATAGACCACACCAAAGCTCCTGCAGACACGGACGTACTCAAACTCGGTCGTCATGATTAAGGTTAATCCGGATTGCGGGATTCTTCAACAGTCAAAACCCAAATAATGTTCTCCGTGCCATACCTACGTTGAAAGCTTGTCGAGTTGGTACGGCATCGTCTTCTAATAAACTGCGCAGCAGGACAGGAAACAGGGGAAACTCTCTTCTTTCCTTGTGCAGTTTGTTAGAACATGATCCCGTACCAACTCGACAAACCTCCAACGCCCGTTACGCACATTTCTAGTGTACATAGGGCATCTTTCCCCGCGCTCCTCTGTGACTTCTTTCCTTGTGTCCTGTCCTGCTGCGCAGTTTGTTATAAGATGCTTTTTGTTCTTTGAAACTGCATTAGCCAAGCTTTAAATGGCATTACATGCCAGATATATTTTCGTTATCAATGTAATCTCTACATTGCCTTTGACTTGCACACTTAAGACGTGATTAGATATTTAATGCTCTATTCAATACCCTTTATTGTCTTAAGCGAGATTTTCCATTTTAAATTCAACAGCGTTATATTTCTATTACATAAGAGTGATCGAAAGAAGGGGAATTTAAGGACTCGTTTTTCTTTGTTAGACACAACGTTAATGAGAACTAACAAATAATCAAGCCAAGGAATCTATAGGGGATGTTATTTTTAGTAATTACGATATAAGTGTGTCCCACACTCACCGTCATCGCTATGAGCGGCGTTGACTAACACTCGCACGTGTATACGGGAGGACAACCGCCGCAGCAGGGTCGCCAACCGTAGTGTAATTACCCTAGGGTATTTTCGGAATTTTTCGGCCAGCGCGGGCTAGTCGGTCAGTGACGTAGGGTAATTTCAAAATTTCGCCCATCATTGATCAGTGAAAAATGTTGAAGATCCGCGCGACATATCCGAAGGTTACATTCCTGGAGAGATCCGAATTTGAATGGTCTTAATTCAAATGCCACCAGCGCAAGGCAAAGACGAAAGTAATACGTCACACATCCTTGTTGTCTTCGGGCGTCGTTGATCACATGAGACGAAATAAAAGGATGCAGAATAATTTACTAAACATAATAACTCCTATGCCACACAGGCTACACAAACGCCACACAGGCGAACAGCGCGTGAGTCTCTCTACTTCGTCTTCTTCGTCTTCCACTGGCCACACCTAAAACCCGCGCATTTCACTGAGGCGCTAGCGCCGTTCTAACATTCGGCCGTCCTGAAAAAGCTTAACGTCCTCGTTAAGGCTGTCACGACAATATTGCTTAGCTGATTTTTTTTTTATACAAATGTTCGGCCATCCTTCTATTTAACTTTTTCTCAATATGGCGAAAGATAAAGAAAACAAAACAAGATTACTAAACCTAAAGCAAGCTTAGAAACACGCACACACAAACAAAAATCTATAATCAAGCACTATGTCCAAGAACTAACACTGCACTTTTTCTCGTAGCACACGGTATTATAACTCTTCCGGCCATCTTGACTGGCTTGACGTTCCGGAAAGCCACAAACAAACAAAAAAAAATTGGAGGAGAGAGAAAAGAAAAAGAAGTTCACACAGCACAAGAGCTTGGCACAGTGGCACAACGGAGAGGGAAAAATAAAATAATTCACAACACGTAGCCTCGTAGCCTAGCTGGCAATGTGCATTTGCGCAGAGGACGTTGTCGAACTGACTGTTCTTCGTCATCTTGAGATTCTTCGGTGGTGTCATCGTCTTGATGTGAAGTTCGATTTGTAGAACACCACTTCTTCAGTTGAGAGACGTGTGCGGTGGTTGCAAATCGGCTTCCCATTTTATGACGTAGGTCAGCGACGCGATAGGTGTCCGCTGGCAAAACTTGCGTGATAACGAGAGGTCCACGATATTTTGGCTGAGTTTTTGTTGGATGCCCAGTATGTTCGGGAGCCTTGCTCATAAATACAATTTCTCCAACTTCATAAAGCTGTGCAGGGTAGTGCCGTCGATCATAAGCCCGTTTGGCGGAGTCCTGTTCATCCAGTTAAACGTTGACGAACCTGCGCTCTCAATTCTTCAGGAGGTTGCCACGGGTTTTCCAAGTCGGCGAGCTGTTGAAGAGCCACTCCGTAAAAGCTCGGCTTGTATCCGTGGAGCATCTCAAACGGACTCTTGCCTGTACTTTTGCTTATGGCGTTGTTCAGGCTGCACTCTACTTGTTTTAAGTTCACATCCCAATCACGCTGATCAGGATCCTTAATAGCGGTTGTAATCACAGGTAAGATCGTTCGATTTGTCCTCTCCACTTGACCATTCGCTTGAGGATGTCGAGAAATGAGTTCAGCACATGTCGAATAGTACGTAGAGAGCAGAATTCTTCAAATGCCTTTGAAGTAAAGCAGGTTCCTCGATCTGTGATAATAGTGGCTGGCAACCCTCTTTCCAGTATAAATTCCTCGAGAGCATGAAGGACCTGCTTGGATGAGGTATCTCGTGTAGGAAAGAGGCGTACGAATTTGGTCAGATTATCAATCACAACCAAAAGATGATGGTTACGTTTCTTGCTCGGAACAAACGGTCCCATATGGTCAATGTGCACGACCTCAAAGGGTCGTCTGCCGGGAGAAATAGGATTGAGAAGGCCTTCTTCCTTCCCGCCAGGAACCTTATTAAATATACACTCAAAACATTGTGCAATGTGTTTGCGTACATAGTTACGCATACGGGGAAACCAGAACTTCTCCCTTAGTTTTGCCACTGTTCGATCCAATGCAAAATGTCCAAGCAAATCATGACTTTGCACTACTAAGGCTTTGCGCATTGCCTTAGGAACCACAAACTTCATACCTTCCTGCCCAAAATCCACAATGCGCATAAGTCTGCCCTCCTTCAATTCATATCCTTTGATTCTGCCCAATTCTTCCTTTGTGCGAAGTTCGTCAGGCTTGCTCAATATTGCAATCAATTCGGACAACTCCTGAGGTCTTGTTGCAAAGGGTTTGCTCCCTGGAACTTCAACAATATCCATTTCGAGCACAGTTGTGCACCCCAACTCCGAAGGAGTCATAGCGAAACATTCCCGGTATTCGTTGAGTTTTTCCACCAGCTCTGAGCGTTGGACTGCAGTTACAGCACTGCCAATATTGACTTCTGACTCAATAATGGGTCGCACTTTCTGCATTTCTTCGTGGGGGCAATTCTCACTATATAGAATTGACATTTCCACTATCGTTCTCGTGGACGCATAGAACTTCAACCTCACTGGCTCGCCCTAAAGGCTGTCCTTTACGGATGACAGTATCACTGTCACTTGTGGAGCACATTGGCACTGTGATTTCTCCATCTACCATGTCAAGCAACACATCATGCCCACAGTGCCTGTAAACGACAGGGCTTGTCACGTGACGATCACTGGACAGAGTAATCCAGTTCACTCTATTTTTCTGAATCACGGACTCCTCTCTTGCTCTCATAATCAGCTTAGGCTGCTGCTCTGACAACTCCAAATGTGCAAAAGGACAATCATTACGGCTGTAAAAACGAAACGTGCTCCCCACCTTGGCATACGTCACGTTGGGGAGTTCGGTGAACGTTCGGCCCACCAGTATGTCGACTCTTTGTGCATCGTCCGGGACAACCAGGACAGGGATATTCTCTGCGACAACGCCGTCTATGCTGACCTTCGCCTTGCAGTGACCGATGGTTCTTGTCACGGGATGATCCTCGCTGCCGAAACCGTAGAGATCGGTAGGTTCCAGAACCATCTCAATGCCGCATCGGGCCGCCGCTGACGCACGCAACCGGAACTGCCTGTGTCGATGAGGCCTATTAAAGTGAAGTCATCGTTGAAGATCACTTCCTTGATGAACACATGACCGGCCCCGGTGCAAGGAAGCGCTTCTGCGACGACGTTAGACTCGTTTCTTGAGAAGGCTTGGCAGTTGCGTTGCGTGTGGTCCGTTGCTTGGCAACGCTGACACTTGAGCGGTCGCTTCGGCTCCGGACAGTCACGTGCTATGTGGCCGTAGATGTTGCAGTTGTAGCACTTGGGCTCACCGTGTTGGTTGATGGGCGGCAATGGCTGTCGTCGATCCGTTCCATGGTTCGAGTCAACGGTCTCCTCTCTTGTCATGGTAGCGGGCAGGCTGCGCTCCGAAAATGATGGTGTCATGAAGCTTCGGTTGCGCGATCCGAAAAGCTCCCGGCCGTTCTCGTTCGATGCGCTCGAACTCCAAGATGTCGTGCAGTAGGTCGTCGCCGTCGTCATGCGTCCTTCCTAAGAGCATAGTGCAGAGTTCGCGAGAGCGTAAACCCGTGAGAACTTGTTCTCGTGTATCGTTGAAGTCCAGGTTTACTTCATGGCAAAGACGCACCTTAGAGTGGAAATAGGCGGTCGTGCTCTCGTTACGCTGCTGCACGCGCTCTTGCATCCTGCGCCATCGTTCCGCGACGCGAGTCTGGCTGACGAAGGTCCGACGGAAACGTACTTCGAATTCTTCCCACGACGTGATTAGGGAGCTCCTCGAACGGTACCAATCCTTGGCAGCTCCAACCAACCGGGCCTTGGCAGTTTCGAGCGTGTATGCAGCTGGCCACCCGTGAAGGTTCGAAGTTCGACGAATGTTGTCTATCCATTCACGCGCTGAAGGAGCGTCCTCTGAGCCGTCGAAGGGACTGATGTTTCGGCTCAAGTCAGGAATCACCTGGAACGTTGGCGCTGGTTGAGGCTGCGCCGCGCCGGCCACAGTCAGTCGTTCCAGCATGATCGATAGCAGTCGGTCCTTTTCTTGGAGGACTTGCAGGAGGTCGCGAGCCGTGATGGTGTCTCCGTGGCCAGAGTCTGTGTCTCCACCGCCAGTCGGGTTGGATGTTCCCTCGATCGGTTCCATTTAGGGTTAACACGTTGACACGCTCCGTGGACTGATCACACTCACATTTACTCTCGGTGGCGACTGGATGGCGATCCCACTTCTGATTATGTTGTCTTCGGGCGTCGTTGATCACATGAGACGAAATAAAAGGATGCAGAATAATTTACTAAACATAATAACTCCTATGCCACACAGGCTACACAAACGCCACACAGGCGAACAGCGCGTGAGTCTCTCTACTTCGTCGTCGTCTTCTTCTACCACACCTAAAGCTCGCGCATTTCACTGAGGCGCTAGCGCCGTTCTAACATCCTTGTGCTACAGACAATGAACTACAATGAACTTTATTAAGATAGTCCTGAGGAGCACCGCAGCCGTTCAGGGCGGCAGCGCCGCGGGCCGCTCCCACGTGGGGACGGGGAGGCCAAGCCTCACCGCCGCGTCGTGGGCCCTCTGGACGGCCCTTAACTGGTGTAGTAGGTTCGAGCTCCTTAGCTCGGAGCACCACTCTTCTTCAGTGAGGCGTTGAGGACCCCGTAAGGAGGGACACCGCCAGAGCATGTGATCTAAATTGCTTCGCGCGCCACAATCGGGACAGTCCGGTGCAAAAGCATCCGTGTAAGAACTTAGGGTTGATAGACTGGGATAAGACCAGGTCTGCAGCATTCGAAGCGTGGCAGCCTGCGGCCTGGAGAGTTTCACGTGCGGAAGAGGAAACGTTCGCCTAGACAGCTGGTAGTGCTTAGAAACCTCGTTGAACGTGAATAAAGGATCTCGAAAGACCTCCCGACCAGTCCCCGAGGTACCGCCTCCGTCCAACCCTGCGCGGTGGGTTAGCTCGCGCGCGCGGGTGTGGGAGACCTCATTGAGGTTAGTCAGAGAGGATAAGTGCGACCCGAGATGAGCCGGAAACCACGTGATGGTGTGTGAGGAAATGACTCTGTCGCCTAGGATGTGTGCGACCTCGGCGGAAACGGAACCTGATGCAAAGGCTCTGACAGCCGCGCGAGAATCGGTGTAGACTTGATGCCTAGTCTCGTCAAGTAAAGCGAGAGCCACCGCGGCCTGCTCGGCTCTAGCCGGGGTGGTATTCATGAGAGATGCAGAGTTGAGAACTGCGCCACTGTGGTCCACTAGGACGACCGAAAAGTTTGCCGATCTGCCGTACTGCGCGGCGTCCACAAAGCATGCGGAGTGCGGGTCATCGCGAATTTGTTTTAGTAAGGCCTCGCCTCTGGCCCTTCGCCTGCCTGCATTGTGCTGCGGATGCATGTTGCGGGGAAGCGGGAAAACAGTTATACTGGCTCGCAGCTCCCTAGTAAGGCTAAACTTGCATTCTTCCTCAAGAGATGGATTACAACCCAGAACCGCCAGAATCTCCCTGCCAGCGGGCGAAGTAGACAGCCTGGCGACCTGAGCCGTGTGCTGCGCCTCGATAATTTCATCTAACGTGTTGTGAACCCCGAGCTGCATTAGCGTCGTTGTGCTGGCATTCATCGGAATACCCAGCACCCGTTTGATGCTTTTTCGAATGAGTATATTAAGCTTCGCCTTTTCGTGATTCTGCCAGGAGTGCATGACCGCCACGTATATGATGTGACTCATCAAGAACGCGTGGAATAGCTTCAAGAGATTGTCCTCCCTGATGCCACCTCGACTGTTCGAGACCCGAGTAATTAACCGTATCGTGCTGTTCATCTGCGCGATGATTTTGGCGATGGTATGCCCGTTGCATCCGTTGGATTCGATGAGCATACCTAGAACCCTGATAACTTCAACTCTGGGAATGGAGTGTCCTGCGCTGGTGTGGAGTACAATGTTGACCTCCGACAGGGGGACCCAGCCCCTAGGCTTAACCCCCCCTTCTACTAGGTCTGTACAGAAGGAGCTCCGACTTGCTTGAGGAGAGGCGAAGCCCCGTCCCAACGAGAAAGTCCTCTGTGCAATCCAGTGCTTCCTGAAGGGCTTCCTCCACCCTACCCTCGCTGCCTCCGACGCACCATACGGTGATGTCGTCAGCGTAGAGGGTGTGATTGATGCCCTCGACGTCCGAAAGCCTCTGAGACAATTTGTACATGGCGATGTTGAACAGGAGCGGAGATACCACCGAGCCCTGCGGTGTGCCCCTCGAGCCGAGCTCCATGGGTCCTGACCGGAGGTCCCCAATATTTAGTGCAGCCTTTCTGTGTCTGAGAAACTAGCCGACAAATGTGTGGAAATTTTGGCCTAGACCGAGGTCTGAGATAGAATCGAGTATGTGGGCGTGCGAGACATTATCGAAAGCCTTCTCTAGATCTAAACCCAGAATGGCCCTCACGTCCCTCGTGTTTCTATCGATGATCTGACATTTTATCATTTTCATGGCGTCCTGGGTGGAAAGTGAGTGTCGAAAGCCAATCATGTTATACGGAAAAAGACCGCGGTCCTCAATGTGCTTGGATACCCGGTTGTTAATCACATGTTCAGCCAATTGGCCTATGCACGACGTGAGTGAGATCGGCCTGAGATTCGTCAGGTCAGGAGCGCGCCCCGGCTTCGGAATCAGGACGACCGACGCCAGCTTCCACGATTCTGGAACCGCACCCTTCTCCCAAACCCGATTTATTTCGTCGGTTAGGAACGCGATCGAATCGTCGTCCAAGTTGCGAAGAAGTCTGTTTGAGATACCATCCGGACCCGGAGCTGAACGACCATTGAGACCTTCTAGGACCTCCTTCACCTCAGGGACGCTAAAGGGCTCGTCCAAAATGGCCATCGGAGGGCCCTTGTAAGGCGGATAGGCCACACCATCCGCAGTGGCTAAAGGTAGATATCTTTTGGCGAGCGACTCTAGTATTTCCGTATCGGAGTTGTCCTGGCGGGCCAAATGTAGAATCTTATCAGTGGCGCGTCTCTGATTAGTCCTGGAATTGGATTCCTTTATCAAATGCTTGAGCAGGTTCCATTTACCGCCAGTTCGCATCTGCCCGTCCACCGAGTTGCAGATTTCATTCCACTGTTGCTTGGAAAGCATTTGACAGTGCATCTCTATGGTGCGATTCAAATCCGCGATCTTTTTTCGCAGTCTGCGGTTCAGCCACTGGCCTTTCCATCTAGCCAGGAGGGCCCCTTTAGCCTCCAGAAGGTGTGCCAGTCGGCTGTCCATCCTGTCCACATTCAAGTCGGTGGCAACGGACTTGGTGGCCGACTGTACATCCTCCTTAAGCTGCGCTACCCAACTATCTAGGGAAATAGGCTTTTCAGCTTCTCTCTCCTCCCTGATTTTACGGAAAAGATCCCAGTCAGTAATCGTAAACTCCTTCGGCGACCTCTTACGCACCACCAATGACGTGGCCAGCACGCAGTGATCACTGCCCAAGGTCTCATTAAGATTACACCACTCGGCGTTCCCGACGTTTGCGACGAAAGTAAGGTCCGGCGTGGTGTCTCTGGTGCACGAGTTTCCGATTCTTGTTGGAAAGGACGGGTCCGTGACCAGGGTGAGACCGTAGTCGGACGCCGTCCGCCAGAGGTTCGTCCCCTTGGCCGTAACGCGGTGGTATCCCCACTCCTGATGCGGAGCATTGAAGTCACCAGCCACTACCAGCGGAGAACCTGCCGCCTTGCGTACCGCCTTAGAAATGAGAGACGTAAAACGCTGCCTCATATCTCGCGGGGAGCTGTAAATGTGAAGAAGAAAAAGACTATTCCTGAGCTGGCCGCTAGGAATGAGCTCGATTAGCGAGTGCTCTGTTTTACTGTGGTCCATAAATAAATTGTGTACGACGAAGGTGAGCTTCTTCGATACTAGCGTACAGATACCTCTTTTGCCTTGTCCGTATACCGAATGAGACTCGTATCCCGAAAGAGAGACCGAGTCAGCCAGTGTCTCCTGTAGTAAAATGACGTGAGGGCTATTAGGATGGGATCTGACAAACTGCTGCAGGACTGCCTTTTTACGTTGGGAGCCGCAACAGTTCCACTGCCAAACAACTATTTTACTATCGTGACCCGCCATGGTTGCGGCCGTCGATTAGCCTGTCATCCGAGACGCCGTGATCAGACGCCAGCTGCTCTGAATTTTGGAACGCCCGGACTGTGGAGCTACCTGCTGATGGAGAGGCGGTGCGCCCGGCAGAACTGGACAGCTGATCCGTGTTTGCTATCTTAGATTCGACTGAATCGACTCTCGCGTTCATGGCAGAGACCGCTTCGCTGAGCGCTTTGAGCGCGTCCCTCAATTCGGACTGGAATCCTCTTAACTCTGCTCTGAGCTCGTCGATGCCCTCATCTAGTATGGGTTGGGACAGCGCTCTCTTTTTGGCGGGACGCCGGGGCGCAGGCGTCTCAGTAGGTATTTCCATCAGCGTTTCTATTGGCGTTTCGGCGCTTTCGGTTACAGGTGGCAGAGGGCGTTGAACCGGTTGTCCCTGACCAGCCTTCTTCATCTCGTCCATCTCAGCCCTCAGCTGCTCTAAAGCGTTCCTGAGCGAAGCGTTCTCGCGTTCTAGCTGTAACATCCTAGCCGCGCTATGCTCTGGCGGTGGTGATGAACCCCTCCTTACCTTTGACGCTGTTCCCTTGACTCGATCGGCCCACTCGGTCTGCCCGGGCGCAGGTGGCTCATGGATACGCACAGTTGGCGGCCCCCCTGGAGCGGGAATTTCCTCTGGAACGCGAGCGGCTCTTGGAACGGAATCGTGGCGTCTCGGAGCGTCCCCTCGAGGGTGACCTGCTCTGGGCTCGTTCTCTTACGGGCGATGCAGGTGACTTGACTCTCTGGCGCTCCCTCCTTCTTCTACGAACGATGTACGGCATATGGAATCTCTGCTTACAGGACCTGTCCGCCGTGGGATGAGGGCCCCCACACAGGGCGCATTCTGGCGTACAGACGTGGTCTTCGGTCGGGGATTCAATGCCGCATCCCCTGCAGATCGTGTTTCCGGGTGTCGGACAAACATCGGCCCGGTGTCCCAGTCTGCCGCAGGCGTAGCATACGTCCGTTTGTCTACGGTAGAGTGTGCAGCGAAGCATGCTTGGTCCACACACGACGTAGTTGGGTACCTTTAGGCCATCAAAGAGGACAACGACCGTAGTGGTGTTCCTGATGCGCTTGACCTCCAGGGCCCTCGGATTCCTAGGGTGTACAATCATGCCTGTGATCTCTTCTTCGTTGAAGTCGAGGTCGACGCCCTTGACGACCCCCCTTACATGTGTTGTCCGGCGCCGCCAAATAGGAGCCGACCTCGTAGTTTGCGCCTCCAACTGTGATTAACTCAACTTTCGAGTATGCCCGTGCATTCTTCTCCTCCGGCGTACTCACGACGAAAATGTTTTGCATGACGTTGGAACACACAATATCGTTGGTGATTTCGGCCGGAACAAGCTGCGCCGCCGACGCGAGCGCATGGGCCACCTTGATTTGACTCACGTTCTTCACATTTAGGCCTCCCCTGGGCCTAACTATGATCCTGTAGTTCTCTCTCGGCAGAGGGGGGAGCCTGGACGCAGCGATGATACGCTTTTTCACGCCGGTGGGAGTGCGTGCCCCGCCGATTCCGTCTCCGCGTCGTGACGAGTGCGTCTGCCCGCCCTGCGCGGGCGTTCCTTGCGTTTTGCGTTTTGAAATGGCCGTAGTCCACCCGGACTGCTTGAATTCTTCATCAGTGATATCCTCCCCCCTCCACGGTGACTTGCATGGACATCTTGGGAAGAACAGGCACGGCTGCGCAGTGGAGACACTCCTCCGCCGCGACTTCGGCTGACAAGTAGGCCTAGCCGGTTAGGCCTAGCGGCCTAGCGGCGTTGTCTGAACGAAAAGACTTGAGAATCCAGCAAAGGGATCACTCACAGATGAAACTTTGGTATCGACGTGAACTTCGTAATTTGCCGCGTCAGGTACCACAAAAGGTAGCATAAGGCACAGAAACTATCGGACTGAAATCATTGAAACAAGCAGGAGCCGATTATCGTCATCCTTGTGCTAAGTTTGTTTTTTTCTAGCGGATTTTTTTTCCCTCTCTGTCGTCTCCCACCTGTTCGTTGCGTGGAGGGGCTTCTAAATTTTGCGACTTTGGTCGGCTTCAGTTATTAAGGCGAAAGCTTTACACGCCCCGTCATACACGAAAAGTGATGGTCGGCGTCAACGCGAGCGTCGCAAAAAATCATCATGATATAACGACGCCGCCTCATGATGTGATCGTGGCATGACATATCGCGAAAATTTTTTATGTCATCATGACGTAATTGTGACGTCACTGTGGCATCACAATGTGACGTCAAATGATGTCGTCATCAGATGTCATCGTAGGCACGGTCGTAGGTGGGCCGATCCCGGAGGAGCTGAAAGCCTGCGATGGCTCCGAACCCGGAGGCAACGGAAAGCCACGCTAGTTGCAGAGATCTTTCCAGTCGGTCAATACCATTGACTAAGAAGAAGAAAAAGAAAATGGCTTACGCCTTCCAAGTCTTCTTAGGTGAATGATGCATGAGGGACCGTGCGAGTTTTTTCGCTTAACGCTCCTGGTTGCCATGTCGCTTACACTGCCAGCCGTATACTTGCTGATGAATCCCCTATCTTTTAGGGGTGAAACACCTTAGGGTATCGGCTTCTCCGTTGTCCGGCGATGACGATGACACTGTTGACGATGAAGAATAAGCGCGTTCCCGACCACACAATCTCTTTCTGCCATGGATGAAAACAATCGTGAAAGCGCTCTCGCCCGCGATAGGCAAAGCGGCAACGCCGAGAACAAGCTGCATGCTACTCCGGAGGCGAGGGCGCGGCATGCCGCGGCTCAACGTCTACGCAGACAGCAAGCTACCCCGGTGGCGAGAGCTCGGGAAGCAGCGGCAAAACGGCAACGCCGACAACAAGCTGCTGCTCTGGAGTTGAGGGCGCAGGGAGCGGTGGCTCAACGGCAAAAACACATTGTATATACTGTACACCAGTGTTGCGGAATGGGCGCCTTCATTCCATTCCAATTCCATTCCGGGGAATTAGAACTTGCCGCAATTCCATTCCTTTCAATTCCTCGGAATGAAAAAACTTAGCCCATTCCCACTCCGGGAATGGCCGGGCAGTTCAATTCCATTCCTGTAATTCCTCGACGTAGGAAAGGTATCTTGATGGTTTTATTGAGTTAAGAATGAACGCCCCGTAAATCTGACGTCATCAGATGCATTAAGAACTGCAAAAGTACGCAAAACACGTTACCAAGGTCGAGGGATAGTAGCTTGGTGACATATCTCGTGCAGTACAGCCACCCTACTAATTCCCATAGGGGCAGTTCTCCCGAGCCCCTATAGTAGTTGCATGGTCAGCATGTTTGAACGGATGTCGTTGTTTTAATACTGTTTAGGCTTAAATGTGTTAATGCTAAAATGACGACATAGGATATTTTTATGCTGACAAAAGTAGTGTTCAAGAAAACTAAGCAGTTCTGCCACGCGTGTGTGCTGCGCTGACTTACAAACCTTCGCCGACCGAGTTTCGGGCAAAGGCACCCATCTGTCTAGACAGGGAGGACAGTATTGCAAAAGGGGTCGGGGGGGAGGGGAGTATGAGGTGACACGGCGCGCAAGATGGTATACGAAAGCTTGCAGTGAACACAAGCATCGCGCCAGCGTCAGTACGCATCACAACTTAGAGAAGCGCTTTTTCGGATATGCGTCCGAGTCGCCGACGGCTACAGAAGAAAAAAACAAAGGAGTGAAAGGGTGGGGAGATAGCAGGCGGCTGGGGTGCCGCCGAGGAAAAAAAATCACAAAGCGTAAGGGGGGGGTATGCCACCGTCGTAGCTCCGCACGACGGATACTAACGGTTACGCGAAGAATAGAGACAGACTTCGGAGCAACACTGTCTATATAAGGACAGAATTGTAGTAGGCGCGTTGCTTATTAATGTACCGTGCTTGTGATCAGCCAAGCCATGTTAAAAATGCTGCTTTATTGTGAAATTCCAGGCTCTGACTTACTAATGTTTGAAGTTTGAAAAACAGCGCGTAGACGAAAACATGCTCTATTTTAGGAAAAACACTTAATTCCATTCCCATTCCATTCCGTGCAAAAGGCGCTTAATTCCATTCCCATTCCATTCCTCCAAATGTTGTCCCCATTCCATTGCCATTCCATTCCGGGGTCGCGAAAACGTGGAATGATTCCGGAGTCATTCCAATTCCGGAGTGGCAACTCCGCAACACTGCTGTACACACGTACGTGTTGTCACTCATTCACGTGCGCGAGTGGGCAATGTCGCGGGTGATTACGGTAAGAACGATCCCCAGTGTTTCGCCCACTCGTCATGATTCACTTCGTGGAGATTCGCAGATTGATTCAACTTTGAGTCAACGCTCTTCCCATACAAATACCGGACCGCTTTTTCCGCCCATCTGCCGTCTTTCATGCTCCTTCACCTGTCTTCGAAATTAATTTTCTACCACATAAGTCGCTACCGATTCCAGCATCCCCATATTTATGCACGTGGTAGAGTGTACGTTACCTGTACATTATTACTGTTACACGGCGCACTTTTTAGGTGCAGGGTGAAACGTAGGGTAATAAAAAACGTTGTGTAGGTGTAAAGTAAGGTCATTTTGACCTTGGCGTAGGGCATTTGCCGAAAATTGGTTGGCAACACTGCGCGGCCGCAGTAGCTCAATTGGTAGAGCATCGGACGCCCTATTCGAAGTTTGAAGGTCCGATCCCTGCCGGCGGCAAGTCGTCTTTTCGTGCAGTTTAATTCCATGGCACTTATATCGTAATTACTACTAATAACATCCCCCCATACATTCACTGGCTTGATTTGTGTGTTAGGTCTCATTAACAATGCATAAGAGTGTGTGAGAAAAGCATAAACACCTTTGACGGCTTCTCCGAAAGTGGTTGGTGCTAGCTGAGCATGACGTGCAACCCATCCGTCAAGTTTCTTCCGTGCATCATGTTCTCGGAGCAGATGTAGGGCATTCGTACTCCCTTGTGCAGGCCGTCGGTGACGTGCTTGATTGCTGGGACGCATGGCACGAACGCCAGGAGGACGACGTACCAGAAGGCGCATGTGAAGGCCACCCAGAAGGCCAGGTACAGCAGCACGACCAGCCAGAAGAGGCTCCAGATGGCGGACACCAGCTTGCGCACTTCTTCGCCCATGGGGCCGTCCGCCGAACCGGATGTCGCCTCTTGTGGACAGTCAGAAACGCTGGAGTAAGTAAGCTGCGCCAACACAGGGTGTACTCTCCAATCTAAGTCTCAGGCTATGAAGTGTAGAGTATGTGTGTACAACATGACCACTAAAGCTGCTCAACAAGAAAGAGATTAACAATTCTTGAGCAGTGGTGTCGCTGGATGCAAAGTTTCGACAAGCAGACGTGTCTTTGCAATTTAAAGCTCCCGTTGCGCTACATATATCAAACGAATTTTACATTGGTGACAGCAAGTTATACATAGATGAAGAAATCTGAATAAACGCTCCTAAACAATGTTTTACCAGACCACCGGCCTTACTACATACATGTAACTTCAACTTTCGTGCTCGTCTACTTCAAGTCCAACACATATGGCACTTTTCAACGTCGGTCTTCAAAGGCGCCGTCAGGATACTGTACTTCACATATTCAAATAGAAATCTCCACCAATGCGCCAATATAATTGAATTTCTTGCACAGGAAATCGCATCGAAAGAGGGACTATTTTAATGAGTGCTGATTCAAAAAAATTCCCCATCTCCCCCTAAGGGAACCATGTGTGGATGAGAAGCAGCGGGGAGATAATTAGCTTCAGCGGGAGGAACGTCGCCGCTCTCATTTCACGGTAGCGGTCCGGGCGCTCATCGCGGCGCTGCACTCCGTCATTTTCATACTGCGGAACTACCGTGGCGCCCCCCAGCGGAGTATGCAGCTGTCACACCACCTGTCGTGCGCGCCGCTCCGTAGAGGATTCCTAGAGGAGAGGAGGGGGGGACCCTAGGAGAGGAGAGAGGACGTGCATGCGCTGTGACTAAGCCCCCTCCAAACACATGCAAGCAATATCAAGGAATGGGGTCAACCTGGGCGACAGACACCACCTGCCTAGCCATTGCTAAGCAGCCTCTCTGTGCTCTCGGCCATGACTCTGATGACTGTAGTAGTGGTTGACGGCCTTCATATTACTACAGTGTTCTGGTTCGCATAATGGGTGCTTCCCTACTTCATGAAAGTGGCCGGACGCAGGACGGGGGACGCGGGACGGGGGACGCGGGAGGGACGGACAAAGCCCCGAGCATAAGATGCTTCGCATCTAATATTTCTGTGTGAGCAGAAAATAATGTTCAGGATACACATTTGCGCCTTAGTAATGTCCCCGGTTCACAGTCAGCGAACATATTTCTGTATAATTCGTCCTCTGTCTTTCTATCTTTTGCTTTCTTTCTTGCCTTTCCTTCTCTATATTTTTCTCTTTCTTTCTTTATATTTTTTTTTGCTATCTTTCTCTCTCTCTCTGTCTGTGTACGTTCGCTCGCCTTCTATATTTTTCTTTTTCTCAATACCTCTATACTAGTTTTCCCCTCCTTCTTTCCCTCCTCCTCACCATCACTTCTCCTTCCCACCCCCTTGATATAATGTACGATACAAGGATATGCTATACACTCCTAGCGTGCGCGCATGTTCCAGAAAAGCGCATAGACAATAATTTCCTCAACATCCTACTTCATTAGTATATGATCTCTCAGCTAAGAGATGTATACGAGCTAATGGAAGGTCAGCCAGAATGGTATGTTGCATTGTTGAGGTGTTCATCTTTACCACCGTTATAGCGTATAATGGGAAATGTCAGTTCCTTGATGTTATTCACTCTAGAGATGAATGCGAATTCTTCAGTACTATGTGTTCGTCGTTGGGTCGCGATATGAGCAAAATGAACATATTAGTTCTGTGTCTGTATTTAATTGCTTCAAAGTGCCATGCCTATGTTGAATAAATACCATGAAAAAACAAAAAGAAACTAGATAGCCGAGTGGTTAC
Organism: Rhipicephalus appendiculatus; assembly: GCA_030522465.1. Taxonomy (NCBI): domain Eukaryota; kingdom Metazoa; phylum Arthropoda; class Arachnida; order Ixodida; family Ixodidae; genus Rhipicephalus; species Rhipicephalus appendiculatus. Next base: position 28,674 of record JALIZH010016298.1, on the reverse strand, counting down.
GACGCTCGCCTTCAGATCGTGGATAGGCGATGTCGAATCTCCTCTCGCCGAAAACATTTTGTAGCCAAGAATGTATCTCTTTCTCTATATCCCTTCCCTTCGCTGTCTCTGTACTCGTTCTCTCGCCCCATCAGAGTTATTGCATCCCGCACCATTGAAATCAGCACCCGTGTTCTCGGAGAGAAGCAGAAGAGGATGGCGATGACGAAGAGAGTGCGTGCCGGTTCATGATGATGATAATTTTCATTCTACGACACGTGGAAACATCGAGCATAACATCTCTGCTGTAAAACATCAACTGTTCCTCCCGCACGTGGTCAGTCTCGGCGTCTTTCGCTTTCCTGCGCCCCCCAGCGGGCGTCTAGAAGTAAAAACCAGGATGCATCGTATTCACGTGATAGGCGAGCGCTACATTTTCGCGCCTCACACGGTCGCCCATCCGCCCTGTTCTGCATGATGTGCTGCGTGCGTGCGCCTGTTGAATGCCGTGGAACGTCTACAGAAGGAACGCCGTTCCCTCTACCGTTCCTGCTTAAACGTAACGAGTTACCGTTACAGTTCCACCGATCCTGAATGGAACGGTGGCGTTCCTCCGTTCCTGCCAAAAGGAACTAGTTCCTGGAACGTCGTTCCTTGGAACGCCGTTCCGTACAACACTGCAAAAAACGCGCCTTCGCCGCAGCGCCTGCTTTGTGTGCACATGTACGCAGTCGACTGCGGTGTTTAAATTCACGTGCACGGCATGTAACTCGAGCATAGCCACCATGGTTATCTCATGTGTGGCTTGCGGTTGCATAAACCGTACAAAGAGGACGCAGGAGTGACATTTCACAGGTAAGTAGTGCCTGTGAATGCCGATTTCAAACTGGCCGTGCTCCTCGCATTGCGCCGCGTGGTATCTGCGTGCAAAGTAATCATTGGCGTAAATCATGGGGGGGGGGGGGGGGGGGGTCAGGGGGGGTCCGGACCCCCCCTTGTGTTCAGGCTGGGGGGGGGACACCCCTTGCAAGTGTCCCCCCCTTGAGATTCAGCTTTAGAACATCATATATTTTTTGTTACTGGACAGTTAAGTATAGCGCAGTCAAATTTTTTTAAAGGCTGATTATCTTTTAGTGTGTACCTGTATTGAATACCCCTCAGCTGCGTGAGATTATGGAAACCGCAAAAGCCGTTCGGCTGGTTTAAAGAAGACTGATAAGAACAAGGCAATTACTCGAGCTCGGACACCAGGCTCGTTCGTTTTTTCAATTTTATTCCAAAGAACGATTTAATTCTTATGTGTATAAAAATACAACCCATACTTTTTAAAAAATTGCCGCCATGGTCTGATTTGTGTCCCCCCCCTCGTGATTTTTCTGGATTTACGCCACTGAAAGTAATTGTTGGGGTTTAACGTCCCAGAACCATGACAACTAAAGATGCCGTTGTGGAGGGCTCAGGAAATTTGGACCACCTGTGGTTTTTTAATGTGCACCTAAATCTAAGTTCACGGGCCTCAAGCATGCGGCCGCCGCGGCCGGGATTCGATTTCGCGACCTTGTACTTGCACGCCTAAAACCGTTGATTTCTTTGATGCTAGCATAGGCGTATCTACCGGGGGGGGGGGACAAGGGGGGCCTGTAGCCCCCCCCCCCCCCCCCACTGAGAAAAGTGAGGGGGGGCGGAGCACCCGCCCCCCACACTTTCGGCAGTGGTCACTTTCGGCTGCACACCGAGAAACCATCAACTTTGCTGTGGAAATGTTTTACTTCTACATAGCTATCCCTTATTTATATAATGAAATTTGTCTTCCGCTTCTGCTGTGGAGATTGTCTTCCGCGTATCACGACCACGCACTGTAGGTTCTCTGCTGTGCGGGCCGCCTATGCGACGCTTGCGCACTGTGCGCTGAAGCGGTGCAGAAAGGGTTATCGCTGAGTAGGGGCTCTATAACGTTAGAGCATTCTGTATTAAATTTATTCTACTCTGCCTGGCCGGATATTTACATAATTGTCAACGAAAATACGGGCAGGAATCAGTACATTTTTTGAGGACTGACCAAACGCTCTTCTGCTTTCAGGAAATTAATTTTCTTCGATCGGAAAGGAATAGCATTACCGCTGCTCTATATCCGATTTGTTATGGGTCGATGAGTGTGCAGAGGTGTTGAGTGTTTTAGTTGGGCCGCATTGGAGGAGCTAAGAAGAATGTTTCCGTTTTAGTTTCAGATTAAACTTTTCCCAATTCCTTATTAAATGATAGCTTGCAGCGATAGCGGCGGCTTGGAACAAGGCAAGGAATAAGGCGGTCGGCTTGAGTACATCGGGAAGCCCAACCTTCATGCTTCTCCCGCAACTTGATCTACCAGATCAAGGGAAATGGTTAAGGCCTATGGTTTTCAGGACTGCGGAGACTGGATTGACAGCCGGGCTAGTTGGTCTTCGGTCATCTAGAGTTGACTTGTACAGGGGCAAAATACAACTCGAGCGGCAAACAAGCACACACGCGCAGCTCTTTTTCTTTCTCTTCTTCTCTCTCTATCTCAGCAAGGATGAGTTCCCAGAGTTTAATACGCGCTCAAACAGCTCACCATTGTTATACTACAACTGAAAATATTTATTATACTCATATAAAGCCGTCTCGCCAGCTGAGCTGCTATAAGTAGCCATTGCCAATCTGATCAGCAGGCAGCCTTCTTGAATTACATTCAGAATGAGGCATTGCACGGCTACTCCAAGTGCTTAGGTATTGTTCAGCATAGTAGTGGGCTGTTTAGTGTGCACACGTCATTTTAACACCGCTAGGTTTCACAGATTGGTTACGTCGCGCAGCGAGCACGCAATTTTATTACACACCGCAATTTTATTGCGATTGCAATTATATGGGCACTCTCGGTTGATTTTCGCCGTCGCCGTCATGCCCCGGATATGTATATGCATGCATATATACAAAAAGGCACAAAGAAAACAAATGAGAAGAAAAAAAATTCCAACCTTGGAACTGCGATGAACCTTCCGAAAAAGCTTGCGAGATAAAGAACCAGACGCCCGTTACTGCTTGCGTAAAGGGAGTTGTAAATGACATCCCTCTGAGCTGCGGCCGCTCCTATGGCAAACTGGACGCTGCCTTAATGATCGCCTCAGGAAGCACGCCAACAATGTCAAGCAAAAGCAAGGCAGCAACTTTGCGCTGCATTGCAGATCATGTAATTGCATTCCGTGTTTTAATCAAGCCACCGTCATCAGAAAGCCTTCGGACCAGCGCACGCGCGAGATCATTGAAGCATTCGCCATTATCAAGCGGGGCCCTTCTTGCGTTAGTTCACCCTCCATCCAGTTACTTGACAAGGAAATAGCATATCTGCAAGATTAACACCTTCAAAAGCCTGTAACCCTTAGTCATCCTTTTATCATGTTTATCACGTGTCTTTTCTAGTCTTTTTCTGCCTACATTTTTCGCGTTCGCGCCATAAATCCCTGTTGGAAGCCAGCGCCTGTGTTGAGTGGTCTCTTCTGTGTCCGGTTTCTGCGCTGTTTGGAATAGCTATGTGTTCGTACCAACAAGCCCGCTTTGCAATCATATTGAAGTACATACTAGAGGTGTGCACGGGCCTCGGGTAGCCCGAAAGCCCGAGCCCGGCCTGGCCCGCGGGCCGGGTTCGGGCGGGCCGACGTCTCCTGATCTCGGGCCCGGGCCGGGTTCGGGCTACATTATTTTTTGTCGGTCGTGCCGTGCCAGATGCAAAGCCCGAATCAAGCCAAGATATAGAGGTTGTGCCCGAACTGTTTTCCACTGCGTAGCGCCTTCTGCGCAACCGCCCCCAACCCCTTTCTCGGTTCTCCTTCCTTTAACCACTTTAAAGGCAAGGGGAGAGCGTGAGGTCACTCAATATGAGCTCTGTTATTATCTATAAACGGAATAATCCCCTCTCCTGCATCTGAGGTACTGAACTTCTGCAAAAACAAACGGTCTAAATATTCCAAGCTTGCTATGCTTCGAGAAATATATTGGTAATTCCGGCTACCAGTGCGATCAGCGAAGGGACCTTCATTTGGGCGGGTTATATGACGCAGGAGCGCCGCACTTCACGGAAGCCCGAATCACTGGACAGCTTATTTCTACACGACAACTTGTAATGTAGCCGTCATGCTTCGTTTGCTTATGTTTCACTTTGATATGTTGCATAAAATGCCACATTATCAGAAAACGACATCTTCCTCTCCGCAGCAAATACCTTCACAATGTCAGGCCGGACCAGGCCGGGCCCGGGCTTTTATTTTTGTACGTCGGGCCGGGCCGGGCGGGCTCGCAGCCCTCTAGTGTCGGGCTCGGGCGGGCCTTCGACGCAGTCAGCGGGCCCGGGCCGGGATAGGGCTCCAAAATTCGACCCGTGCACAGCTCTAGTACATACAACGCTCCTCTGCGAACACAAAATGAATCGTGCTGGAGGAAATCTTTTATTGCGATAGAAGTTATATGGACACTCTGGGCTGATTTTTGCCTTTGCCGTCGCCGTCATGCCCCGAATATGTATATGTATCTATATATATAAAAACGCACAAATAAAAATAAATCAGAAGAAAAAAAATTCCCAGGACCCGAACGGGGATTCGAACCAGTGACCCTTTCTGTACCCACTCGTGATGTGGAACGAAAAAAAAAAAGAACAGCGTGCACCTTGCGTCAGACGCCACCACGCGGCAGGGGATGCAGAGGGTCTTTTAGGAGCCGACGGAATGACTTGTTCTAGGAGGTGGTAGAAAACGGGATTTCTAGGCTTTCTAATATGCATGCAGAGCACTGAGAACGTTTTTGAAGAGATTGTTCATCGGGGCCCTCTGAAGTACTTGCTGACTCCCAAGATGAGCCAAGATGATGCAGAGACATTTTTTTGGCTGTATAGAGGGCGAGGCGGATTTAATAATAATCCAACAGCGGCTCAGTTTGTGGCTTCTTACAAACGTCCCCTTATGCAGACAAAGGTGAAATCTCCTGAACCTGGAAACTGTTCGCAAGAGGTGTCTGTTATCGGATCATCTGTTAATGTATCGCAGGAAAGCGCAACTACAGCTGTCACTGAAGATCACGACTATATACAAGCATCGTGTTGACTTCCCAGAATGCCTCTCACCATTTGTTGACTCTGTTGTGCCCTACATTGCAGGGTTTGCGGCTCGAAAAGTTGCCTCGAGAAGTACTTGTGACGAATGTGTTACAGCTGTTTATGCTGAAGAACAACCTGCGCTGGTACAACAGAAAAACCGAGATGGGCTTGCATCACCTTCATGGACGTCATCTCGCTTTGTGAAATGGAAGAGAAGGGAGTCCGCCGGTTGCAAGCAGAGTCCAAGAGCATTCAAGCAGTCCATTCAAAGCCGAAGCACAAGGTATTGGAAGTGTTGAACATGTTGCCTGTCAAAAAGTGGCTTTCTGAATTGCATCAGCATCTCATGGACTGCGACGCATTATACAATCGTGTATACAAGCTCTGCAAAGATATACTTCAGCTCTACATTAAAATCAGGATGCAACATATAACAAAACAGGAATCGGTCTATTACAAAGGACAAAGTGCGATCCATTCTTTCAAGACTCATCATATTTAAGAACCAGTGAGGCTAATATGTAGCATCAGAGCAATGACATTAACAGCAACGTGTGCATGTTTTTGTATTTAGAAAAAATATGTAATGAGGATTTACCATTTAGAACATCTGTTGCGTGACTTGTAGAAGTTTATGAATGGTACTGTCTCCTTTTGCTTGCGAGCGTGTTGTGTAAATTTGCTATCTTCAACTGTAAGTATGTCTTATTAGAGCAAACAAACATCATCTGCTCGCGGAAACACAGACGACGTCATTGTAGTTCACGTTGCTTGTAATATGTAAGACACCAGAAATAAAACTGATAGTTCCATGCTTAGTTGTTCGTTTTAGTTGGGCACCTTGCTACGAACCAAATGACATGTTGCTTCCACGCCTATGAAAGTTGCCTGCATCTTTGGTGCAAGCCGCGCACGCAAAAGAAGAAGATGCTGCGGTAAAGGCAGCGTTCTCTTCTTTTGCTTCCTCAGAAATCGTATTTACTAGGTACCCATGTTTTTTGCATGTACTGCTATGTCTCGTGCTAGATTTTTCAGTTTTTAATTGTTTTTCATTCCCTCACCTTTCATGTTTGATTGATCAATTTCTGCAATGCTTTAAAGAGAACACTAATTTGCGCGAATTTTTCCTAGTTTGCGACAGCTTCGTGTTAATAATGCTGAAATAAAATATTCACCAATACTTGAATTTCTGTGAGCACCAAAGAAAGTGGCGAGTGTGCATTGATCCGAAGGCCTCTAATACGACTCGCCTGATATCCCACAGTGTTGAATTATAACTTGGAAACTCCGTTAAGCAATTAAAATACGCTGGAAAAGTCGTCGACGAGCGCTGCGAAATTCTTGGCAGGCCGTTTCTTGCCCTCCACAGGATGGCCGCCGCCGGCTTCTGTGCGTTTAGTCCCTGGATGAGCGTCCCCTTTATGACGGGGCGGTGACACATGTGCCACCAGGCTAAAAAAAAAAAAAAAAAAAAACTTTTATTTTTTATAAGTGGGCCTAATGCCTTGTCTACTTCGATTAAATCAATCTTACTAGAAAAAAAAAAAACGTAAATCCACAGCCCAGTTCTCTATCCCTTACGGAAAAATATTCCTATTTTTCCCACTATTTATTTTTGTGCTTTCTCTCTAGTTTTCTCCCACCGATACTCCAACCGTGTGTTATTTATTTCTATCGCGGGCGTGTTAGCTTTCCATTGTTGTCCCTAAAACCCAAGGCTTCATGTAGGCTCGTGCGCAAACGTACACCCGGGTGGATATCTCCACCTTCAATCAGAACTCACTCTGTCGTTTCCTTATGTTCCCCACAATATGTGCATTGTTCTTCTTCGTTATTCAATCTCGCTTTATGACTACGCATTTTAAGACAACCCGATCTCGCTTCACGCAATAAAGCGCTTCCCCTTGAATTACTTTAAAATGCCTGCCTCCTTATTTCGTTTTTCCACTTTCGGTAGTAACACAGGGCCATTTTTTGTTTTGTTTTGGGGGGACTGTTAGCCAGCGCCGTTCGTAGCTAAGGCGGCGAGTGTGGAACACTCTTTGGCGCGCCAGAGGGAGACGCGTGATCTTCGCACGAAGTAACAGATGACCAATAATTTGTAGTTTACACCACTAGTCCAAGCCAGAAATTTTTTTCGGATGTGGGAGGGGGGATTCAACCATTCTTTGTGTATTTTCATGAGTAGAGACCGCATTTTAGGCAAATGCCTATTTTGTTCCTTGCGTTCCTATCATGCCACTTTGATATAAGAGCACAAATTAGGGGTTAAGGAGGAAATGCCTATTTTGGGGGGTTTGTGTCTATAAGTGCCTATATATGCCTATTTTGAAAAACAGCACCCATATGAGCACTATTTAAACTCAAATTTTGCGTTCGAGTGCAGTTTGAGACCGTAATTCATGTTACCGGGCAAAATTGACGTTTCGGAACTCTATGGGGTGCCACAACCTAGTTCCCTAGTTCAACAAACTTCCGGTAAGCAACCGCTAGCAGCAGTGAAATGGGACGCGCCGGCCACTTTCCCCCCCCGCACTGACATGGCACGAGCGGTTGGAGCAGCGGGAGGGGGGAGAGGAAAAGACGCTATTTCTGCAACCCTAAATGGGAACACGTCCCAGCGTACACAGTGCAATAAGGAGAGGAAAATAAAGGTGGCAAGAGGAGAGGAGAAAAGAGGAGAGTGGTGTCCGTGGCCGAGGACGTGGCAAGCGGCTTTTACAGTCGGTTTTCCAGTCTAGTGTTCCCAAGGAATTGAAGCACAGCACCTCCTTGAAGACCTGGGTGTGGTGGGGGGGCAGAAAACAGGAAGTGCCTCTGTGCAGCAGCAGGAAGATGGAGAACGAATGCGAAACCATGCATGGAATGCCGTCAGGGGAATGTAGAGTGCAGGTAAAAAAGTCAGATGTCACTTGGCTTTTGTTTCGTTTGTAATTTACTTATTAAAGGGCGCTTTACAAGGTCACATAAGAAATTTTAGTTAGACACTGGAAGTTGTTGCGTGCCCAATGAAGAGCTTTGTACCGCAAGAACTTTTTAATTGGTTCATTACGAGCCGCGAAAGCTTGGTGCTGATAGGTGAGCTTGAAACCTTTGCCACTCGCAAGCCAAATTTCTTCCCTGCCCTCTTCGGTATCGGAGCAACTCGGAGCCGGAAGATCACACGACGCAGACGCAACACGTCATGCGCACGCAAGGTTACACTGTGTGCGCATGACATGCCCAAGCCAGGTCGCGCACACAAGCGGTGTTGTATCGTTTCGGCGTTCTCTCTAGTGTACTGCCTGTTTCTGTGGGATGGATCCCTCCATGCGCTTGGAGAGGCTGGCATGTATGATGTATCCTTACCACGACACAGCGCGTCGCACCGCTGGAACTGCTGTAAGGGACGATGCATCAAAAACACGCCAAGCGTTGTCAGGGCTGGCGCCGGCACGACGCGGCAACAGCGAGAACACGGACGCAAACGAAATAGAGGCAGCTTAGTCTCACATCGCGCTCGAGTCGAAGTAAAAAAAAAATAAATTAAAACGCACACAGATTCCGTTTGCATGCTTTAATATTTCTACAACTTTCATTCTTCTATTCAAGCAACCGATTGCACAAATTACACATGTCGCCTCGAATAATTCTCGCAGTGTCACGTACTACTCCGACGTACGCAGGACTATTCCTTGTTGTACGTCACCTCCTCCATATTGGTGCGCGCGCCCGTGATATCAAGGGCAAGCGGGGAACGTAGCGTTGCGATTCTCGGCAGACGTGATCGTTACCGCCCAGTGCATGCATTACACTTGCCAGCTCGAAATGCACAAACCTGGTAAGGGGCCTTTTAAGGTGTTCACAGACAGAGGATAAACTGACCCTGCGCGATTAGACTCGGCCAATACGAGGCTAAAAGACCCTTCTTGCTTTTTAGCGGTCTGGCTATTGGCTCCTGGGCTGCCCTTCTCAGCCATGCCGAAAAGAAAGAGACCCAGGAGCGTGTTTATTCGACGGCGGACACTTAACTCACCAATGCTGGACAATAAAAGAAGAGACCGTGTTCTGCAAACCGTGCGGGAAAACGGATAATAGCATTTCTATGTTAAACCATTGACGCCTTTGTGCCATCATAAACTGTAACATTTATTTGCTTTCCTGTCGTAGACACAGGTCACACACGTGTTTCTTTGAAAATTTGAGTTTTTGTAAATATTTATTGTGCCTATATTTACGATTTTGGGGGGCCTAAAACTGTGTTTTGCCTGCGTGTTTTTGGCGCCTAAAACGCGATTTTTTAGTGCCTAGAAATCCGGCCTCTATTCATGAGTATGTTTGTGTGTTCGCGTATATATACACATATGCAATACTGAAAAATTTCGGAGGGGGGGGTGGAAGGGGTAGAACACCCTTCCCCTTTCTGACTGCGCAAACCGGTTTGCAATAGAGTTACTGTATATGCAGGTAGATTTACTGTATATGCTCCCTACAGGAGCATATACAGTAACTACAGTAGCATATATGCTCCCTACAGGAGCATATATGCCACCTGGGTAAGCATATACAGGGACACCAGTTTGCACCAGTGTTGTATGCGTTACCGAAAAAAAGTAACTAAATACGTTACTCGCTACGCTAAAGAAAAAGGAACGCGTTACCGCCCTACGTTACACATAAAAAAAGTTAACGTGTTACCGTTAAAGTTACCGAGAAAAAAAGTAACAGTCGTTACTTCTGCAGTCAGAAATCTCCATGGTCAGAAATCTTAATCATTGCATCTTCGCCGCAAGAACCTACAATGCCAGCTTTATACAACTCATATTTTTACGTCACATTTGTTTTGTAGCCCAAGAAAAGCGTTTTACCCGAAATACTCATTTAACGAGAATTTGCACAAATGTGCTGCACCTTGGCAGTACTATAGTGACGTGAAGTTGGCTGTATAGTTACATGTGATGGTTTCTAAGTCTGACACATGGGGAAGCTATTTTTCTCAATGGGACATTAAACACTAAGTCATCGATTTCATCACCAACAATCCCTGCGAAGAAAACATCACTGAAAAAAAGCTTGCAGTAATTTTGACGGCGTGCTTCTGCTAACAGAAAACATATTAGCGCACTTAACCAAGTGTCTTTTTTTTTCAGTTTGATCCGTACTATTGCGACTGTGTGTGTGAAGGCGCTCAAGGTCAGAGTCACTTGCTCAGGAGTTCAATAACCAGACACGTAGACGCAGATGCAAATAGCATGAAGCAAAACTAACTTCGAACACGAAGTTTATAAACAGTGCTGCAGTATTGCAGGGACAGTTTCCTAATGTAACTACAAACTGCTTAATATAAGCTACAGCTCAGTTTCAAAGCTTCAATCGGACAGCTTGACTCGCATATTAGCGACGTCCGCACGACGCTAAATAGCAACTCGACAGACGCACTGTATGGTACTCTTGTATTAACTTTCATGAAGAGCTGGTGAACGCGCGGAAAGTTTTCCTTGATCCCGCTCACCGCGATGCCATGCGACACCGAAGGTACCGAGACAGTCGCTCCTCTTCAGTGGGCGATGATGTTCAGAAGGCATTTGCGATGAAGTAATCCTCCGTTGTGCTGGAGCTCACACCGAGTCTTGATGCTCGCAAGCCGAGCAGATCTCGACAACGTGCTTTTACGATTACGAGGACCGCATTACGCTTCGCTTCATCGACAATCAACGACACTTTGAACCTCGATAGCAAGATATTGGGAACCGTAGCAGCTCCATTCAAGAAATTTCGGCAATTTGCTACCCATTGCAATTTCTCCCGCGCAACAAAATACCCCGCGTGAGGTGCGCCTTGCTAACGGTTGGCGGACCGACAGCAGTCCGCCGCAGCGACAAAATGACGTCGTGGCTACCTCGGGGGAAGGGGATCCTACAAGAGGAATGAATTTTGTACAAAACTACAATTATAATTGGAATGAAAAGTAACCAGTAACGTGACACCTCGCGTTACCGAAAAATGGTAACGTAAGTACGTTACCCGTTACAGTTCAAAAATAGTAACGAGTACGTTACTTAGATACTGAAAAAAGTAACGCGTTACCGACAACGCCGTTACTTGTAACGCGTTACCGCCAACACTGGTTTGCACGAGCTAAGACAGAGGGAAGTGCACGCTTTCGCGGATACATTTGTTGGGGCTTTCGTCGAAACAAGCTTAAGAGCAAGTTCAAAGAGAATATAATTCACACCGGAATGCCACTGTGCTGCTGTAATTCTGCATTCCTTGATTATGGCTAATGTTAGGTGCACAAAGTAATTTATAAATGGTGTGTGCCGTCCGTTTCTCACTTCCTTTAAATGAGTTCCTGCGTTATATGTAGTAATGAGCTAGTGTATTTTTCCTAGCGATCGCTGCACTGCTACATGCCTTTTCTTACACGAGCAGTCTTTTTGTTCAGACTCTGCCGAAGCGTTAGACTTTGAAGTACTTAGGAATTTAAATACTCAGAATAAAATTTTATATTTCTCAATTATCGTTGTTGCAATGCAATTGGCAATAACGCTTTTTGGCCACCCTTGATTCTATACGATATCACTGGTATATAAACACAATGAAGCGTGCAGTATTGGAGAATATGATAGAAAAGTACAAGACTTATAAGTAGTGGCAGCAGATTTTGTTTTGATGACGGCAGAAGAAATTTTCGAAAACGGCAGCAATAAAACAAGCATGTGTCGACCACACAGAAAAATCACGCCATATCCACGAAGTGAATGATGATGAGTGTGCGAAGCTCCGGAGGTAATCTGGTAAACCGTCAATCCTCCGTAAATTTTGCCCACTCGATCATCATACAAAGACCTGACACACAAACGTGGGGGGTGTGGTGTGATTATACATACAGTATATACAGAATGTTTCATTATTTACATATTGATAAAGTATATACACAATGTTTTATTATTTACATATGGGGTAGATGATGATATTGTTCAAGAGCTCTACGGACCACAAGGAGGGGGTCCCCCTGATTTTGTTTTCGTCATATATGACGTTAAGCTCAGGGGAACGTTTGTTGTCGGCGTTGCCGTTTTGCTTTTCGAGGGCGAGAGCGCGTTCACTATCGTTTTCATCCATGGCAGAAAGAGAATGTGTGGTCTGGAACGCGCTTATTCTTCATGGTCATCAGCGTCATCGTCATCGTTATCACGTGTAGTGGGTACATTCCACTATAACAGAATGTGTGGTCTGGAACGCGCTTATTCTTCATGCTCATCAGCGTCATCGTCATCGTTATCACGTGTAGTGGGTACATTCCACTATACGGTGGCTACGACGGACGGCGCCGTACTAGCCTATGCCCTAAGGAGCTTCGCCTCTAAAATAATGATCAAGGGTATTTCACGCGCAATAAAAAATATCGTACTTCGTTGAGCATGGGCTTATCGGTACATACAACATGGACATCGACGGGAAGGAATAATCATGATATGTCCAACTCGTTTGCTAACAGTGCTCTACCGACAGAAGTAGCAGTGCACGACCAATGGTGGCGGCCGGGAATGCTTTGCGTGGCAAGCTTAATACAGTGCAGATATGTGCACTTCGTCTGGGTAGCATGGTGTTGGAGTTCCCATTGCTTTTATCGGTACAACTGTTAATGTAAGCGGTGGTGTTGTGGTACAGGTATGTCGTGCGTCATTGTTCTATTGGATAGTATCATTAAGGCCCGTAGCCAGGAGCAAGGGTGGATCCTAGCCCCCCCCTCCCCCCCCCCCGAAATTTTGAGGGGGGAGGGGGGCTAACTAAAATAAATTATAAAAATGGGTCTTTTCTCGAACAATGCAGGCCTTCAGCAAGTGCCCCACCCCCCCCTCACGAAAGAAATTACTGGCTACGGGGTTGGTGCTAGTTTGTAAACTGGCTTTCCTGCAATGCGTTTTCAGCACTGATCGACGAATCAGTGAGACATAGAAAACTTCGGCTTAAAAATAAGAAGCCATTGTTTAGATGCGAAGCATCTTACGCTCGGGGCTCTGTCCGTCCCTCCCGCGCCCCGCGTCCCGCGTTCCCCGTCCCGCGTCCCGCGTCCGGCCACTTTCATGAAGTAGGGAAGCACCCATTATGCGAACCAGAACACTGTAGTAATATTGTCACGTGGTCGTGACGTCGACAAAGGCAACAGTCGGCGTTTCAAAGAAGAAACTCTTTATTTGGCCTAACTTGTGGCCGTGAAACCTAAAGTCAAATTAGAGCAATACACTGGCACAGATAGCGGCGAACGGAGCGTCGGCCGTCGATCAACTGATCATCGTGGGGACGCACCGTCTTTTATACAGCGCGCGTCGAACTTTCTAGCCTTATCACTCTTGGTCGTGCAGGCTCTAGAATAAGCTGGTCGGTTCGCGTCCGGCGTGCAATCTTAACAAGACGATCTGCTATAATCGCGAAGGTTCTCGAACACTAAGGCGTGGTCTGCGCCGAGCGTTACTGACAGTCTTTGTGGGCGAAAAGCGAATACAGCAAACGCGAGAATAAGAAACACGCGTGGCAATGCCCCCCCCTCTGAAAAAGCATCGTCCCGATGCTTAAAACGGAACACAGGGGAAAAAATGCATGCAACAATAAACAACAACAATAAAGCAAGAAAGTACAGTAATACAGCAATACGTGCAGTCCTCAGGTTCGCTAACGCGCGTAGTACGGCTTAAGGCGTACGACATGGACGACTTCAGGTCGCGCACGGCGCCGTTGAGAGTTCGTAATGCCGTCCGGGACAAGCTCGTAGTCCAGAGCGCCTAGACGTCGAAGCACTTTGTATGGCCCGAAGTATCGCCGAAGAAGTTTTTCACAAAGTCCACGTCGGCGTATCGGAGTCCACACCCAAACGCGGTCGCCGGGCCGCGAAGCGCCCGACGAAGCGCCACGAAGCGCCACGAAGCGCCGATTCCACGAAGCGCCGTCGAAGGTTGTAGCGGCTGCTGTCAGTCGCCTGCTGATTCTTGATACGTAGGCGGGCGAGTTGTCGGGCTTCTTCGGCGCGCTGTAGGTAGGTGGTGACGTCGATGTTTTCCTCGTCGGTGACGTTTGGTAACATGGCGTCAAGCGTCGTTGATGGGCTCCGTCCGTAGACCAACTTGTACGGCGACAGCTGCGTCGTTTCTTGCACTGCCGTGTTGTACGCGAAGGTCACGAACGGAAGGATGTCACCCCATGTCTTGTGCTCGACGTCACGTACATTGCCAGCATGTCGGCGATGGTCTTGTTTAGACGCTCGGTGAGGCCGTTGGTCTGTGGGTGGTAGGCGGTGGTGCGGCGGTGGCTTGTTTGGCTATATCTCAAAATGGCCTGAGTTAGCTCTGCAGTAAAGGCCGTACCTCTGTCGGTGATGAGGACCTCTGGGGCGCCATGACGCAGGACAATGTCTTCAACGAAGGAATTTCGCTACCTCGGCGGCACTGCCTCTAGGTAGGGCCCTTGTTTCGGCGTAGCGGGTGAGGTAGTCGGTAGCTACGACGATCCATTTATTCCCGCAATTCGACGTAGGAAACGGCCCCAGTATGTCCATACTGATTTGCTGGAATGGGCGGTGAGGTGGTTCGATCGGCTGAAGAAAGCCTGCTGGTTTTGTCGGCGGTGTCTTGCGTCGCTGACAGTCTCGACATGTCCTGACGTAACGAGCGACGTCGGCGGCAAGGCGTGGCCAGTAGTACTTCTATTGTATCCTTGCGAGCGTTCGGGAAACACCGAGGTGTCCAGCCGTCGGGTCGTCGTGTAGGGTCAGGAGGACTTCTGGCCTCACTGCTGAAGGAACCACGAGGAGGTGTTCGGCTCGAAGGGGCGAGAAGTTCTTCTTTAGGAGAACTCCGTTTCGCAGAAAGAACGACGCCAGTCCTCTCTTGAATACCTCCGGAGCAGTGGTGCTCTTGCCCTCGAGATATTCTATAAGGCCCCTTAGTTCTTGGTCCGCTCGCTGTCGCTCGGCGAAGTCGTCGGCACTTATGGTTCCCAGGAAGCAGTAATCATCCTGGTCGTCCTGCAGCGGTGGGTCGACGGGGGCACGACATAAGCAGTCGGCGTCGGAGTGTTTTCGCCCGGACTTGTAAACGACGGTAATGTCGAATTTTTGAAGTCTCAGGCTCCACCGTGCGAGGCGACCCGAAGGGTCTTTCAAGTTAGCTAGCCAACACAAGGCGTGGTGTCGCTCACAACTTTGAAGGGCCTGCCGTAAAGGTAGGGGCGAAACTTTGATGTAGCCCAGATGATGGCAAGGCACTCCTTTTCTGTTGTGAAGTAGTTGGCCTCTGCCTTGGATAGCGACCGGCTAGCATAACTGATAACCCTCTCCAGTCCATCCGTCCTCTGCACAAGGACGGCGCCGAGTCCCACGCTGCTTGCGTCGGTGTGCACTTCTGTTTCGGCTTGGTCGTCGAAATGCGCAAGTAACGGAAGCGTTTGCAGGCGTCGTTTTAGGTCTTGAAATGCTTCCTCCTGTGGCGTTTCCCACTTAAACTCGACGTCAGCCCTGGTGAGGTTAGTGAGTGGCTCGGCGATGCGGGTGAAGTTTTTGACAAATCGCCTGTAATAGGCGCACAGGCCAAGAAATCGACGCACGGCCTTCTTGTCGGCGGGTGGCGGGAATGCAGCGATGGCGGTTGTCTTCTGCGGATCAGGGCGTACTCTGGACTTACTTATCACGTTGCCCAAGAACAAAAGTTCTTCGTACGCGAAACGGCACTTCTCTGGCTTGAGGGTGAGTCCGGAGGTCTTGATTGCTTGAAGTACAGCTTCAAGGCACCGCAGGTGTTCGTCGAAGTTCGAGGAAAACACAACGACGTCGTCCAAGTACACAAGGCAAGTCTGCCACTTCAAGCCCGGCCAGTACAGTATCCATAGCGCGTTGGAATGTCGCGGGGGGCCGAGCAAAGACCGAAAGGCATGACCTTGAACTCGAACAGGCCGTCTGGTGTTATAAAGGCCGTCTTTTCTCGGTCTCTCTCGTCGACTTCGATCTGCCAGTAGCCTGCCTTCAGGTCCATCGAGGAAAAGTACTTCGCGTTGTGGAGTCGATCCAGGGCGTCGTCTATACGTGGGAGGGGATCCACGTCCTTCTTCGTGATCTTGTTCAGGCGACGATAGTCGACGCAGAAACGTAGGGTTCCGTCCTTCTTCTTCACCAACAGCACGGGGGACGCCCAGGGACTCTTGGACGGCTGGATTATGTCGTCGCGAAGCATTTCATCGACTTGTTTCTTTACGGTCTCGCGTAGAAACTCGATACGGACTCTGACGGATTGGTCGGACACTTTCTTCTGTTATGATACGATGTTTCGCGACTGGGGTCTGTCGAATTCTTGACGACGACGAGAAGCAGTCCTTAAATTGCAGGAGCAGACTTTTGAGCTGGTCTTGCTTGTGCTTCGGGAGCCTCGGGTTGACGTCGAAATCTATTCCGGAACCTCGATTCGTCGAAGCAAGTTCAGTAGCATCGGAGAGGGCGAAAGCATTGCTGGTGTCCACGAATTTCTCGATGTAGGCAACCGTCGTACCAATGTTAAGGTGCCTATATTCGTGGCTGAAGTTTGTGAGCAGTACCTTTGCTTTGCCATCACGCAATTCGGCGACGCCTCTTGCGACGCAAATTTGACGGTTCATGAGTAGGCGCTGATCGCCCTCGATGACGCCTTCAAGGTTCGCAGGTTTTTCGGTGCCGACGGAAATAATGACGCTGGAGCGCGGCGGAATGGTCACCTGCTCTTCTATCACATTCAATGCATGGTTCCCTGGCGTTGCGTGGGGCGGGAGCGCTTTGTCTGAGGTTCGTGTTATCGACTCAGACCTCAGGTCGATGACAGCGCCGTGGTCACTTAGGAAGTCCATTCCAAGTATCACATCCCTGGAGCAGTTTTGTAGGATTACAAAGCTCGCAGGATAAGTTCCGGTTATTGATGGTGACTCTCGCCGTGCCGACTCCAATCGGCGTTATCAGGTGGCCTCCAGCTGTCCTGATTTCGGGTCCCCTCCAAGCGGTCTTTACTTTCTTCAGCTTGGTGGCGAATGGCCCACTGACGACGGAATAGTCGGCCCCAGTGTCGACGAGAGCGGTGACGTTGTGGCCGTCGATGAGAACGTCGAGGTCGCTAGTAAGTCGCCTTGCGTTGCGGTTAGGTCGCGGCGTCGGATCACGTCTGCGTCGGTTTGTTGCGGTGCTTCCATGCTGCGTCGTCAGGTTTTCTTCGGTGCGCGAGGTTTCGTCGGCAGGGCCTCGTCCGCCTCGCGTCGTGTCCGCGTCGTGTCCTCTTCCGCGGCCGCGGAGGATCTTCGGCATTTCGTCGTACAGCAACCGCACCTCCATCGGTTGCTGCCCCTAGATTCCCGGATACGGGCTAGGTGACCGGCCCCGGTTTGGGCCAGTGTACTGCCGGCGGTGCGGTGACGGCCGGGCGACGGCGAGCGGGAAGGTCGGCGCTCTTGCCACTGTGCTCCGGTGAGGTAGTCGTCGATGTCCCGAGGTCGTTCACCTGGCTGTGGACGCGGCGCGTTGACGGCGAAACCACGCAGCCCCATCTGTCGGTACTGGCAGCGGCGGTAGGTGTGGCCGGCCTCCCCGCAGTGGTATCAGAGCGGGCGTTTGTCAGCAGCGCGCCAAACGTCGGTTTTCCTTGGCGCGTAGCGCTGGCCGGTTGGGCGGGCGGTATGACGTCGATCGTGGCGGCGGTGGTGTCTGACGACGGAACTGCGGTGGAGTGGCGTCTTGACGAGGGCGGGGAGGGGTAGCGGGACGGCGGACAGCAGCAGCGTAGCTCATAGCCTGTGGCTGTGGCTCTGCTTGGTGAGGAACGCCCAGTGTTTGCTGGATCTCATGGCGCACGACGTCGGCAATGGAATCCACATGAGGCTGCGATGGAGGCAAGAATTTTCGCAGCTCTACCTGCACGATCGCTCTGATCGTTTCGCGCAGGTCGGCGGAGCAGAGCCCTTGGATGTCGGTGAACTGCGTCGAACGGCGATTGTACTGCCGGTTGCGCATGTCCAGGGTCTTCTCGATTGTCGTCCCTTCCGAGACAAATTCGTGAACACTGTTCGGAGGGTTCCGCATCACTCCCGCGAAAAGCTCCTGTTTAACTGCTCGCATGAGGAGCCGAACTTTCTTGTCTTCTGGCATTTCGGGGTCTGCGTGGCGGAAGAGTCTAGTCATTTCTTCCGTGAAGAGCATGACACTTTCGTTGGGGAGCTGGACGCGGGTTTCAAACTGAGTTTCGGCTCTCTCTTTCCGGACGACGCTAGTGAAGATAGCCAGGAACTCGGTTCAAAAAACGTCCCATGATGTTAGGGTCGACTCTTGGTCCTCGAACCCCGTTCTAGCGGCGTCTTCTAAGGCGAAGTAAGCGTGCCTCAGCTTGTCTTCATTGCTCCAATGGTTGAAGGCGGCAACCCGGTCATATTCTTCGAGCCAGCTTTCCGGGTCCTCGCACGATGACCCCCGGAATTTCGGCGGCTCCCTGAGCTGCTGAAGCAGGAAGGGTGTAGGCTGCGCAGGTGTTGTCATCGTGCTTGCGGTCGAGGTCAATGTCTTGGTTGTCCTGGTGCTTTCCGGCAGGAGCCCGTGCTGTGGCTGTAGTCCCTGCTGCCTGCGGCTGGTGCGACGAACAGGGTTATTCTTTACGTCGTCTTCTTCGCGGCTTGGGCTTGGGTGAGCGCCTCGCGGGGGCGTCCGGAGCATGGATGAAGCAGCACCTCCACCAGATCTCACGTGGTCGTGATGTCGACGAAGGCAACAGTCGGCGTTTCAAAGAAGAAACTCTTTATTTGGCCTAACTTGTGGCCGTGAAACGTAAAGTCAAATTAGAGCAATACACTGGCACAGATAGCGGCGAACGGAGCGTCGGCCGTCGATCAACTGATCATCGTTGGGACGCACCGTCTTTTATACAGCGCGCGTCGAACTTTCTAGCCTTATCACGGTTGGTCGCGCAAGCTCTAGAATAAGCTGGTCGGTTCGCGTCCGGCGTGCAATCTTAACAAGGACGATCTACTATAATCGCGAAGGTTCTCGAACACTAAGGTGTGGTCTGCGCCGAGCGTTACTGACAGTCTTTGTGGGCGAAAAGCGAATACAGCAAACGCGAGAATAAGAAACACGCGTGGCCAATATGAAGGCCGTCAACCCTACCACAGTCATCAGAGTCATGGCCGAGAGCACAGAGAGGCTGCTTAGCAATGGCTAGGCAGGTGGTGTCTGTCGCCCAGGTTGACCCCATTCCTTGATCTTGCTTGCATGTGTTTGGAGGGGGGCTTAGTCCGTCCCTCCTTCCCGCGTCCCACAGCGCATGCGTGTCCCCTCCCCCCTCTCTCTCCTACGCTCACCCCCTTTCTCTCCTCTAGGAATCCTCTACTCTACGGAGCGGCCCCCCGCGTCCCACACCCCCCTACAGCGCATGCGCGTCCCCTCCCCTATCCTCTCCTACGCTCACCCCCCATTCTCTCCTCTAGGAATCATCTACTCTACGGAGCGGCGCCCGCGTCCCACATCCCCACAGCACACGCGCGTCCCCTCCTCCTCTAGAAATCCTCTACTCTACGGAGCGGCTCCGGCGTCCCACACCCCCCACAGCACATGCGCGTCCCCTCCCCCCTCTCTCCTCTAGGAATCCTCTACTCTACGAAGCGGCTCCCGCGTCCCACACCCCCCACAGCGCATGCACGTCCCCTCCCCCCCTCTCTCTCCTCTCCTAGGGTCCCCCCCGTCCTGTCCTCTAGGAATCCTCTATGGAGCGTCGCGCACGACAGGTGGTGTGACAGCTGCATACTCCACTGGGGGGCGCCACGGTAGTTCCGCGGAATGAAAATGACGGAGCGCGCGCGCCTCATTCTCTCTCCTGAGCAGCGCCGCGATGAGCGCCCGGACCGCTGCCGTGAAACGAGAGCGGCGACGTTCCTCCCGCTCAAGCTGATTATCTCCCCGCAGCTTCGCATCCACACATGGTTCCCTTTAGCGGGAGATGGGGAAGTTTTTATCCGGAAAATGGAGCCAAGCGAAGCTTGACGTGGCGTGAAATGTGTGCAGTTCACAAACGAAATCCATAACTCGTAGTGGCTTCGCTTAAAACGCGAAATGTTAGCAGTTTTCTACACTGGCGCGGGATGCTGCGTCTGTGCGGAGCGTAAGCGACGCCCTGCCAAATCGGTCCACTCTATAGGCAGTAGGAGGCATAAAAGCAGCTCAACGGGACTAGCACGCTGTACAAAGGAGTGAATGGCACTGCACATAGAAGGCGGCCACGAGCTCAAGCCTTCTCGCAATCACAATACTTTTGCGCTATTGTAGCGGCATGCGCACCGATGGCATGGTTCCAAGTTTGATATGCTCAAAACAAAGCACATTCTAGAATGAAAGGAAAAATTTCAATCTACTGTTAAGTCTGTCAGGGACAATTTTCGTTGCGGAAACATTTTGTGCAGAACAATGACGCATAATATGTTACGAGACAGAACTCAAGGCCCCCTGTACCAGCGGCAGATCTTTTGAACGCAGAATGCATAGTTAGAACGTACTACAACCCTAAGTTGTGGCGATATAAGACAAAGTTACACACTCACCCAGTTTCAGGCCTTAGCTGCCCTCTTCCTCTTCTTCTTGACCTCCGTATATGGCAGACACTCGATGGAGGGGATCGGCTGAGTAGAAGGTGAAGTCTTCCCATATTTTCTGCGCTGTTTAATTCCGAGATGCGCTAATTAACTTATTATTGGCTTGAAGAGTCAATTACAAGTAATAAAATATTGAATGCGCACCGAATTTAGCAAGAGATTCTTTTAGTCGCAATGATATATTGCTGAACGGCAAAGAAAACATCCCTGTGGCTGTACCGCAGAGTAGTGGCCTCAAAAGAAAGAACAGGTTCTGATAATTCCAGGCCGAGTTTTCGAAGAGGTTGCACTAGTGTGCTTTTCCTGAATTTATTGAACCGGCGACAAGATAGTAAAAAATGGCCAATGAATTCTTCCTGCTTACAGAAAAGGCACAGAGCAGAGTTCACTAAGCCTGATCTATGCAAGTAAAAATTGAGGAACGTAACGCCGTTACGACATTTTGTGTTCGCAACTTCCATCATCCTTGAATAAGACAAATCGCTGCGCCAGGGAAATAAAAGGGAAATAAAAGTTTCAGTATAGGCGTGTCACCGGATGTGGAAAGAGAAGTGCACGCATATAATGAGTCCATTGTAATTGCCGCAACTGAAACCGAAGTACTTAACTTGCGTAAAGCTAATATTATTGCCATAAATTCAGCAAGAAAGACAGAAATAAAATCAGGCAACCGTAATGAAAATGACCAGCCAAGTTCAGGGCAAAATATTCCGATGCCAGATCTTTCCTCAGATTGAGACGCGTCCGTTGCAATAACAAGTTCGTTGGCATAGTATTTAGATGTTCTTGCAACAACCCATTTAAAATGCCCGGCATGTAACGGTTTCGCTTGATTCGGAAAAATATCGTGGTCCACAATTTCTGGAGAATTATATTGCGTATTAATAGAAAGCAAATTACAAAATTGTACATTTAGTGGATGAAGTAATGCGTGGAGAAAAATAGGTCAGGACTGGAAATAAAAAAAAAAGACGCCAGGCCTGCACGGAAATTGCAGCAAAGCCACAACGAAAGCTGGAAGAGCGCTATTTCTAGAACCCGTTGCAAACTCTCTTGGGGCTACTAATACAAGTACGCTTGCAAGATACCCACTACTGCATTAATTGATTCGGTGGTTGATGAAGGTGAAGAATTATGGCTGAGTCCTTTGTAATGGGTTGGAAGCATTCAACGACCCACTCGTAATGCAATACATATTGTGTGACGTCTGGTTACACAATTCGCATTCTGTGACGCCTGGTTGTTATTTAACTCTTCTACCATGTTATATTGCGTATGTTAACGCGCTTCCTTTCCAACATAACGCTTGTATAGGCTTTTTGTGGCATGAGTTTCGAGCACCGGCTTGGCTGAGTGGTAGAATACTGGGCTGGCACGCAGCTGACCCAGGTTCGAATCCCCTTCCATCCTGGGCATTTTTTTTCTCATTTCGTTTTTTAAATGCGAAGCATTTCTTTGCGTACTGTAAGCACTTTTGCGTTTCTATCTATCTATATATCTAGCCGCCTACGTCTTGGTGCTCTCGTGATCGCCTCCTTAACTTGGTGTAGACCAAAAGCTTGTATGGGAGGGTAAGATGTAATGAAGAATATGTCTGGCTGATCATGACATGAATAACGTGAAAATCCTGTCGTATACGCCACCAAACCCTTTCCTGCGGACACGTGTGGCACATACCCGTATACCACGGGCCACGGTATGCGGGTATGCGCCACAGGTGTTAACGCGATAGCGTTAAAGAGCTCGTTTCGCAGAAATTCCGGCGTCGGTGTCGGCGTCGTTGGTTGTGAGCGAAAAATCATCATCTTGTCCGTGACCGAAAAATCGAGAAAGATGCAAATAAAATAAATAACAAAAATTTCCGGGTCCGAATGAGGATCGAACCCGTGTCGCCTGCGTGGCAAGCAGGTGTTCTGCCACGCAGCCACGCTTCTTTTTGTGATTACATATAAAATAACTTCCTCTGCTTTGAATTGCAGCGAAAATAACTTTCATGCTTTCCAAACACGCGCGTCCTGTATACAGGCGTCACAATACAACATGTAATGTCGCAGTAATATTGCGTGGTACAAGCGTGCATAGCCATCGGGCGTCAGAAGATGTGAATATCATAACGACATTGTGGTTCAAAGCCGTGTACCCATTACAAAAGGCACCACGTTACTGCGCGTATTCCCTTAAGACCACGTAGTGGGTGCATAGCAACTTCGAAAACATTTGCCGCATTTACCGCGCATAATTGCTCGTGGTTTAAAGGATGCTACGCATTACATAGTGTGCACTAAGAGATTGAAGTATGGACTAGGGACAGGATATCGCTATCGCGTTCAACTCTTAAAGGCGAAGCTTAAGGGTCCCCAATTTTTTTGACAATTTATATCTACCCAGGAACGGCGACGACAGACATTAGTAATTTAAATGCAAGGGCGTTAAGAAAAACTGACGTCAGCAGCGTTGAGCCGACGAATGCAAATAATAAATATCAGGATCCCAGCAGGAATCGAGCCCAAGCAATCTGCGTGGCAATCAAGTATTCTTCCACAGAGCCACTTCAGGTCTCGGAACTGCTTTGGAAAAAATTGGGGGACCCTTAATCTTCGCCTTTAAGAGTTGAAGGCGATAGCAATATCCTGTCCCGAGTGCCTACTTCAACCAATTAGTGCATACTTGCTATGGACCAACTACGTGGTGTTAAGGGAATACGCGCAGTAAGGTGTGTGCCGTTTGTAATGGGTGGCCGGCTTTAAACTACGAAATCGTTATGATAGTAACATATTCTGACGCCCGATGGCGATGTACGCTTTACCACGCAATATTCCTGGGATATTACATGTGTAGCGATATTACATGCGGCTACTGCGCGCGATGTTGCCTCCTTCCTGCTGCACCGATTCATACTGCGTCACGGTCCACCCCAGGAGCTTCTCAGCGATCGAGGCCGTGTCTTCCTGTCGGAAGTCGTCGAAGCCGTCCTCACGGAGTGCCATTCTGTCCACCGCAAAACTGCTGCTTACCACCCGCAGACAAATGGCCTCACCGAACGCTTTAACCGCACCCTCGGCGACATTGCTTTCGATGTACGTCGCCGCCGACCACACGAATTGGGATGCTATACTGCCCTTCGTAACCTACGCTTACAATACCGCCCCTCAGAGCACTACTGGTTTTTCACCCTTCTTCTTGCTATACGGACGGACACCCGTCGCACACCATCGACACGATACTCCCGTACACGCCGGACCCATCTGAGTGTGCCCCAATTTCTGACACAGCCAGGCTTGCTGAAGAGTGTCGCGAGCTCGCCAAGACCTTCACGACGAATGAACAAGAGCGGCAGAAGAGTATTCGTGATGGTTCCGCCACTTCTGAGCCCACGTTCCTCCCTGGAGCGCTCGTCTGGCTCTCGGTCCCTACCTCCGCAGCTGGCCTCTCTTAAAAACTACTGCCGAAATACGAAGGCCCCCTACCGTGTCATCGAGCGCACATCTCCGGTCAACTACCTGATCGAACCCATCGAACAATCTTCGGACATGCGCCGTCGAGGGACGCGACATTGTCAACGTGGAGCGTCTGAAGGCCTACTATGACCCGCTCATAGTGACAAGCTGTTAGGTCGCCCGGCGGCTCCCTTTTCGTACCCGGGGTAATTGTAGCGAAGCCTTGGAACTGAGAAATGGGTTGCACTCTCGAGCGCCTTCTAGTGGGTCATTTCCAAAAAGGACGCTGCTCGCGCTGAGAGTCCGTGCCTGGCCGTGGCTGTTGCTGACGCATTATCGCTGAGTGCCGGTAAATAAACACCTTAACACATGTTATATTGCGACGCCTATATAAAGGACGCTTGCGTTTGCGAAGCATGAAAGTTATTTTCACTGCATTTCCAAGCAGAGGAAGTTATTTTCACTGTATTTCCAAGCACAGGCGTGGCTGTGTGGTAGAGCGCCTGCTTGCCACGCAGACGGCCCGGGTTCGATCCTCACTTGGACCCGGGAATTTTTATTCTTCATTTTATTTGCATCTTTCTCGATTTTTTGGTCACGGACAAGATGATGATTTTTCGCTCACAACCAACGACACCGACGCCGACGCCGGAATTTCTGCGAAACGAGCTCTTAAGCGCTATCGCGTTAAAAAGACCCTATGCGGACGTAATTTTGGTGAAATGTGAATTGCGGTTGCAGTGCAGGCTATCTAATTTTATAAACAATACTTTGAGGCAGGCGTTATGTCGGGTTAACGTCAATTGTATACTTAAGCGCTATCCACTTTAGTTGGTCCACGAAGCACTATCCAGGGCTACCATCCTCGCAAGCACAAGTGTGACATCAGCTTACCGCTTCTGGTGTTTGTAATACCCATGTTTCTGTTGGCATCGTTACGCAACTCTAACGAACTGGTTATGTGAAACATATGCAACTGTTGAACATATGTCTGTGCGCATAGGCGTGCGCACGAGGGGGGGGCAGAGGGGGCGGTCGCCCCCCCTAGTCACCTGAGAGAGGGGGGGGGGCGCAAATTCTGCCCCATACATTGACATAATAGGAAGGGGGGGGGCGCTGCGATGAAACTTCACCCCTCCCTGCGCCCCCCCCCCCCTGAAGGGGAACCCTGCGCACGCCTATGTCTGTGCGTACAACATTTGTACATATCTTTAACGTCATTTCGTAAGGTTTCGCTCAATAAAAAAATTACAATCCAGTCACCTTGCCTCCGCATGCTTCGCATAGCATCGATTCCCATGGTACTTGGGATCTGCCAATTTTTTTCTTATTTCGTGCGATAGCGGTTACGGACACCGGTGGCGGCGGCGGACAACTACGGCACCCTTGTTGTGATCTCATAACAGCTTTCGCTGTAAAATTATTTGATCGTGGTTACAGGGTGCTTCGCATAATCTTAAGGAGGAGGAGGATACAACTTTATTTAAAAGAAAGTGTTCAGGGGTTTGGAGCTGGCCGCTTGTCTGCGGCGACCTCTTCTGCCCATGCAACGACGGCTTTTTGCAGTTCTACGTCGGGGGGACCGTATTAAGGTCTCCCATGTCGCTTCTGAGGGAGCTGACAGAAGCTCTCTGGGTGGGGGGAAGGCCCTCGCATTCCCAGAGGATGTGACGTTGGTTTGCTATGGCATTTTTATCACAATTTTTGCATACTGAATCAACCTCTCCGCCTGTGAAAAGTGCCAAGCGGTGAGGAGTGGTTAGGGTGTTAGTTTGAATTCGGCGGAGGACAGTGGCCTGCGCTCTTGTAAGGTTGCTGTGAGGTACGGGGTACAATCGCCTGTCAGCTCTGTACATGGTCGTAAGGTCGCTGTAGGAGGTCACTGCCTCTCCTGTCGGTGGGCCCGGTTCCAAGGAAAGTGCGACCCGGTTTGCTAACCCTCGGGCCACTTTATGTGCCTCCTCGTTACCTGGGTTTCCCGAGTGAGCGGGGACCCAAACCAGATTGATTTTGGTTCTGTCGTTTGGATTGAAATTTCTCAGGACCTTGGCTGTATTTTGTCCCACACTTCCCCGCATAAAACTGAGAATAGCGCTTTTAGAGTCGCTAAGGACAGTGTGGGTACTAGGATTCATGATGGCCAGTGCTATGGCCATTTCTTCGGCCTCCTTGATTGATGCGGCTCTGGTTGAGGCCACATTTATGATTTTGAATTCTCCGTCCACGGCACTCAGGGTGTATGTGCTGTGTCCCTGGTTGGCGGCATCGACGAAGACCGCGGTTTGGTCTTGGTTGTGTTTTTCGCTTAAACTAAGAGCTCGGGCTTTTCTCCTGGCGTCGTGTCTGCCCGACAGGGTGTTTTTGGGTATTGGTTTGATTTTTAAGTAATGCCTGATTGCGGGAGGTAGGGGCGCCCTGCCTCCCGTGGTGTGTATGGGCTGAATTTTCAGTCTATTCAGGATATGTAGTCCCGTCATCGTGTCTGATAGCCGTGTTATTTGTGCTGTTTTGTGCGCTTCGATCAGCTCCTCTAGAGTGTTATGCACTCCTAGTTGGAGGAGCTTCTCGGTGCTAGTATAAATAGGCACGCCTAGGGCCCATTTGTACGCTTGTCGAATTATAGTGTCAATTTTATCCTTGTCTGATTTCCTCAGATGATAGTAGGGGAAGGAGTAGACTATGCGACTGATTAAGAAGGCCTGAATAAGCCTACACAAATCCATCTCCTTCATTCCTCTGTGTCTGTTCGCTACTCTCCTGAGCAGTCCACCAATTTGTTTGGCAGTGTTCTGTAATTTTGCGAGGGCTATGGTATTTTGCGTGTTATGTTGAATGAGCATGCCCAGCACTCTGATGGTCAGAACCGGAGGAACTGGACCGCTTTCCAATACAATTTTTATTGGTGCTGGTTGTTGGTTCTCGAAGTCTGGCGTCTTTTTGGCTTTATTTCTAATGATTAAAAGTTCAGATTTTGAGGGGGAGCATGTCAACCCGTTTTGTCTAACATACTTTTGTACTACGTTTGCTGCCTCCTGTAACGCGTCATTTATCGCACCATCCGAGCTTAAGAAAGTCAGCACCGTAAGAAGGTTATAGCGGCCTAAAAGGGGTTGCGTTAGCGCTTCTAGGTATAACACTGCATTTGCAGCATATATTGGAAGGCCTAAACGCAGCCGTAAAGCCTCTCTCTCTACAAAGTAAACTGGTGTGCGCAAAAAAAGACATCGACACAGAAAGAACGAACAGGGACAGGAGCAAACTTTCAACTAACTTTTATTGTTCGTCACCCTTAAATATATGCTCATAAAACAGACATATGCAAGCAAAAGTGGTCACATGGTCACGACCAAACAGATTACAAGAAGGCACGGAAAAATTTATGCTCACTATCAAATAATGAAACAGACGTGTCGCTAACACAAGCATTGCCTCTTACAGATGTATTGAAAGCCTCCATTAGTTCGCGGGGTGTGGTATGACTGCTCCTATACCCAATATCTTAATGTTTCCTGAAAATCGGTGAACACGTGCAAGCTTGACAAAGTGCAGGCAAATGCGCGTTCCCGTTATTTCTAATTGACAGCTCATGTTCCTTTGCACGATCGTTCACACAGCGCCCTGTTTGGCCTACGTAAGATTTTGCACAACACAGCGGTATTTCGTAGACGACATCAGTCGCGCATCTTGGATACGCCGAAGAGTGTTTTTTTCCGCACAGATCGGGTTTCTTCTTACCGGAGGAGATCCTGGGACAAAGCCCAGCCAGCTTACGCGGGGCGGAAAAGACCATCGGCACATAGTGCCTACTCGCTATCTTTTTCAGGTTGTGGGATATGCGATGCATATAAGGCATCACTTCTGGACGCCTCCTGCGATGCGGGCCAGGGTTCACAATGGAACGGGCTGCTTTTGAATCTCGCAGAAGAACCTCTGCGATCACCGTTACTACCATGCAAGGATAACCCACAGCAAACAAAAGCCGAACCTTAACGCCAGCCTGTTAAGGTGCACTGCGCGGGACAGAGACACTTACCAATAAAAAAAAAATCTGATTTTCGCTGTATCGCGCAAACTCATTCTGGTGTACTTGTTTACCTAGACACAATGCAGCAGTATTGCGCTATCGCAGGATGGGTTATACTTTGGATACAGTATCAATACAGTTATCGATATGAATTCAACACGGCACTATATTAGTCGTGGTTGTTGCATAACTAACGATACAACAGGAAATTATAAACATAGTGCCAATCCCGTTATCTCATTGAGGAATTGCTCTAAAGGCGACATTTCGAGTGGTAGGACTCCTATACCCGCGTTTAATGCCTGCCCGCAAGCTTCGCGCTCCTGTTTCGTGTAGTTATGGGCTGCCCTCGCGTGGCTGTCCCGTCGTGCGTACGGGTAGAGCAAGCTGGAAATGAGTTGCGAACACAACAGGAAAGATTCGTAACGACTAAAGCATAGACGGGCGCAATATTGTTATTGAGGTAACGTACATCGTGGGTTCATGGGATAGGGAATAAAACTCCGGTAGAA